>OVAX01000303.1:13218-42927 GCA_900406405.1 Lepidium africanum | reverse complement strand
CCCTCCAAAAAAAAAAAAAAAAAAAAACAACCAACTTAGATACTAAACGCTGCGTTTTGCTTATTTCATTTAATGGGTCCGATCCAGTCACGTGCATGGCCCATTTTTATGACCCATCTGTAGTTTAGTGGTAAAAAAGATTACGTTGAGGCCGACGAAACCTGGGCTCCAATCTCAGCAGCCATATTTCCTTGATTGTACTTGTACATTGTACCAGAGGTTTTTTTGGTTAAAAAAAATTTAACAAGCACAAGGATTCGACATTTTTTTGTACAATTATATATATTTAAAAAAGATTTTAGGTTGTGGATCAAGACTTAAATATTTAACAAGAGTTTATTATTATTATTTTACAAGAGTTAGACATCTAGATAAACTTTGAAAGTCTTATAAACTTATGCAATTTTTTGGTAAATTAATTTTCTCATTCCTCTATATCCAATGAAGTGACAATTCATTGAAATTGTAAGTCATAGAGTTCTTTGGCAGTATTAGTAGTTATGTAGTAAAGTTAGTTGAACCAAACGTAACTCATCCTCTTTTTCCATGATCATCACAAGCATATGAATCACACTAGAAGCTTAATTATGTAAAGCGTTCATCATTTAAATAGAGACAAGAGAATATTTATAAGGCGTTCATCACATTAGAAGCTTATTTGTGTGAAATGCTTTTTGCTATGTTCCTTTTTCAAAATACCCTCTTATCCACTTGAAATGACTCAATTCTTCCTGCCCGTGATGTTGTGAAGCCCCTCCTTCCCTTATAAGAAAACATGTGGTCGTTTATAATTCTAAAGTGGGTCATCTCACTCTCTTCGGTTTGTGTGCCTTCCTTGTTTTTTTTTTGAACTATTAGTATTTATATTAATCGACTCTGAGTTATATTGACGTTAGTCATGAGCATAAGTCAAACTCATTTATGTTACTCTGTCATATTTGAAGTTATAAAGACATTGACAAATGTTGTATCCAATTCCAAAATTCAATTTCATTATGAAGACATGGACACATGTCCATGGTAGTCATATATGATTTTAAATGCAAGTCGACACGATCAAAGCCATTGTTAGTATGTCAAATAACCAATCAAGACAACATGGACGAGTTGGTAGTTCAATGTCAATACAAAGACATGGACATCAGTCGTGATTAGTATGCTAAATTTTCAAATCTATACATGGACAAATAATGAGTTCAATTTTAATATAAAGACATGGACATAAGGCTGAATTCAATTTCACTGAAGACATATTCTACATTCAAATACATAAAGACATGGACATAAGTCCAAATTGTGCCCAGTTTGTTCAATGGACATGGAGTATATAGAACAAATTGTGCCATTTTGTTCAATGGACATGGAGTATTTAGAACAAATTGTGCCCAGTTTGTTCAACGGACACGGATAATTTGTTATAATGATGCAAATAAACATGGACATGGACATACAAGTTGTGTCTTGGACATGGATAACGTTTTATTGGGAGAGGGTTTGAAGACATGGACATTGCTCAAAGTAAGTATAAAGACATGGACCAAAACATTGTTTTGCAGGATCCACTTCATTACTTGACATTGTCTCTTGCACCATATGAACACAAACACTATTTCGTTAATCGTCAACCCAAAAAAAACCACAAATTTTATAATGGTGTCCTTGTCTTCAAATAATAAACACCTAACCCTCTTTCACGTAGACAACCCCTCTTTTAGATCGAAAACCAAAACCCTTTTTTCAGAGGATAAATGCTTTTTGAGATCGAAAGCAAAACCCCAAAGACAAACCCTAATTTTGTTAATTCGTCTATGCCTATATATCCCTTTCACGTGGACATGTCAAACCCTTTAATGTGGACAAAAAATCTAAGAGAATCGAAAACTGTCAGAAAATTGACAAATTACAACAAATTGAGAGAAGAAAGGATTTTACAGTGAGAATACAGTGTTTTACAAAGTGATTGAAGATTTACCTTATCCTGATGAAGAATGAAAGATGAAGGACTGAAGATTTTACAGAGGTAAGAAGATGAAAGGATTGAAGTATTGAAGATTTTACAGAGAAGAAGAGGTCTGTAAAAAAAATAAGGTTTTGCAGAGAAAATATGTCTCGCCTTTTACAGAGAGAAGAAGATGAAAGGTTTCAAAGCGTGAAAAAAGTATGAAATTGACTGTGGGCATCATGAGGGGCAGCAGCAGTTTGTAATTTCTTCTTGTTTTGAGGGTTACTTTTGTCTTTCTTAAACATAAAGAGTGCATACGGGACAAAGTTACAAAAAGGGGGCATTTCTCACAATTCCTTAGTCAAAGAGGGCATTCGAATGAATCTATATTTATATTTAAGTCAAATTTCATATACTTTTTGTATTTTTTCACTTTTTCCATGCAAACATCTTGTTTTTTCTTCTTGTTAAATACGTCGTTTAAAGTCTCAATAGCTATACATTTTTTTTTTACATATTCTTGTATTATTGTATTATTTGAGATTAAGCAGTAATACTTATTTTTATCTCCATTTTTATCATAACACTTTTCCATTCTCTATTCGTCATTCTTCTATGTCTAATTTCCTTATTCTAACTTGTTCTTCTATTGTATAATCACTTCCCTTACTTTTATATGGTCACATAGAAAGGAAATGGTTTCAAGATAATCAATTGGTGTTATACTTTGAAAGAGAGGTGATAATCTTTAAAATTTCTGAAAAAAATATTTTTATTTAGTTTATTAAGCTTTTTTTATATAACTCAGGCGTTCCCAAACCTTATGAGATGAATCTGAATTATTTTTGTTAAACTCTCTTTTCAGCTGAATCTAATTAAAGTTCAACAAATTTAAAGAGTAGTCTTCATTTTCACTAATAATTTATATCGAACCAATAGAAACAAAATGTGGATATGAAGTTAGGTACCTAAAGAATACAACAAGTTGATTGTAGCTATAGTGAAAGGTTGAATAAGGAAATATGAGACCCAAGGTGTAGTCTAAGAAAGTTTTTAACACCATCTTCATTGTATTTTAAAATTTTTTACTTTGAAATAGAAAACTATTATAATAGAATTGTGTTTTACTCCGATATATTATTTTATTTGTCACTTTAAAAATAAATATTCTATATATATTCTATTTTTACTTAAAAAATTATTGTCTATAACATAAGAAAAAATATTATTTCATGGACATCCGATATAATTGAAACGATACAAAAGAAGAGTAATATGACCCATATACAAAGATGACATGCATAGATAAAAAAATAGTCCAAATTTTTAATTGACAAAGAGAAAATAGTATTTCTCTATTCGAAATATTTTACTATACAATAACATTTAAAATTAAAAGTAAAGATGAATTGGAGATGTTTTAACCAAAATTTTGTGTATAAAATTTGGAGTGAGATTTAGAACAATAATAGAGATCCATGGTAAGTATTCAAGTACAACAACTGAAACTTATGGTTATTCATGAACTGATATAATAAACTTTAGTCTTCAACTATATAATAAAATAGTTTATAGTGCATGATGACATCGTATTCTCCTCTATCCAGGCTTTTACAATAGTCTACTATCCATTTATAGACACTAATGATGTCGTGAGCATTCTTATATTATCGTAAAGTGGCTACCTAATCAGCTCAGCAGAATTTAGGTTAGAGGAGATTGCTCGAAACTAAAAAGTAATGTCAATTAATTAGGTCAGAGTTTTAGCAAATTTAACAATATCAATTAAAGATAAGCGTTATACAATTTTTTTTTTAATTAAGATCAGCTATTCATCGAGACCTCTAGAGACGTATTTTCTAAACTAGCCAATACGTATATATGCAATGTTTTAAAAATCGGACTAAACACCAACTCGATAATATTAGTTTATAGTTGGTCGGACCGGTTTAACTAGTCAAACTGGAGTTTTAGTTTTTATTATGTATATATATATATATATATAAAAGATATGACTCAAAATAAATTAAGATGAATAATATAATATTTTACCAAGATAATATAACGCATTTGAAATTTTTTAAATAATAAATAAACAAATTTGATACGAGAAATAGTCAAAAATATTCCACAAAAGTATTAAATTAATATACTTTTTTTAGAAAAATGTCAATTTATTTTTATTTAATTACATCTTTCTTCTTTTAAATTTTTTTCAAGTTATTTAAATTTTTGTTTTGACAACATAAAATAAAAGATATATAAAATAATATATATTAATACATTTATCTAAAATATGTATTAATATTATTTTTAATTTATAAACATAAATTACAAATACCATCTCTATTAGTTATTAATTATAATCGATATATTTGAAAAAATACAATAAAAATATATTTTTATGGTGTAAATTTTGGTTTTTAGACTTGTAGTTTTATATTTATGTGAAAATAAAAAAAATAATAGTAAAATTTTTAGAATGAAAATGTAAATTGTTATTAGCCAACCGAGTTTTAGTATTGGTACGGTTTTACCAGCTTTTGATCGATTTTATAGGTTTAATTTAAATCTGGATTTTAATTCAACTTGGACCGACTTTAGTAGCAAATAACTGTCAAACAGGTCGGATCGGCCGGTCCGATTCGGTTTTCAAAATACTTTATATATGGACTCTAAAAATTATATAATTATTTTTTAATGTGATATTGTTTACAATTCTAGAAGAAAGTTTGGACTATTGATCAATTCAATTGGTGAGAAGAAAAATAAGAAAATAAATACTAGCCAACCAAGTGCAATAGTCGATAGACAAGACAGTACTTTCACATAAATAAGGATATATTATTTTATAACAATAATATATAATTAACTGGTCAGCAGATAAGGATGCTGTATTTTCAGTAATAATATATCATCGTCTTCTCCTATGAGTTTGTATTTTTCATTTGAAAAAAGTAGGTTTTGCTTACCAATACAGACCTCTTTTCCTTTTATTTTTCTTCAATTTTATTTAATAATCAGTTAGGATAAGCCACGCAGTCACGCACAAAAGCAAAATCAATTAGAATTTTGCTTTTAAGATGGATAATTTTCTTTACTAATTAGATTGTCAACCATGTTAAACGTAATCTATAAATCCACTAAAAATATAGTCGTCACTTCTAAATTTTCAAATTCTATAACAATTTCGTGTTTAACAACATATGGTTTACGTATCATTTTTGTCGTTTTACTTAAATTAAAATATACATATACATTCCTATATTACGTAGCTTTGGCGAATCAATTCTGAAGAAAATCATTGAAACCCATTTAGAATTGATTATTGATTCCAAAAAAATTGAGATTTAAGTTACAACTAATTAGTTTTATATTATTAATTCTGAAAGAAACTCCAAGTTTTCAAAAGGATAAAGATGATTTGTCGGTAAAACTTATTTTTCAACCGAAAAGATTAGCCAAAACATCAATTAGAGGTGTAGTCGTATCATGTTTTAAGAAGATCCAAAAAAAAAAAAAAACATTTTCATTGACGGTGTAGACAGAAAATTTAATAAATCTCAAAAGATATTAATTTAAGGTAGAGTCAAATTCATGATTAGTTATTTAAAATAAATAATAATAATTTAGATTTTAACCATATAAAAACAATAGTTGGCTAGTTGATAAAGATATTTATTAATTAGGCAATTATTGTTTTTATATGGTTAAAATCTAAATTATTACTTTCTTTGTTCCAAAATATCTGATGTTTTAAGTTTTTTAGAAAAATTAAAAAACAATTAAATATTTGATTTTTTTGATTAAAAATATACTTTTAATCTATATAAAAATTACAATTAGATCTTAAAATGTAGAATAAAAATGATCAAAATAAATTAAAAAATATAATAAATTTTGCATTAGAAGATGAAAACATCATATATTTTGGAATAAAATATTTTTCTTAAAACATCATATATTTTGGAACGGATGGAGTATTGTTTATTTTAAATAACTAAATTTTTATTTGACTAAAAATAATAATAACAGAATTTCATGGAACAGACTTAGATATTTGTGGTTTATTGCCAATATGCCATGTATTTGGAACACGCAATAGATTTTTATATAGACAATGACATTGAAATACACCTAGTAGGTTATAGAATCCAAATTCTTTTTTGATAAATATTTTTTTTGGTCAATATTGGATTACAACTGGTCGGTCCATTAGCCAACTTCCTGCATAATGTAGCTAGCATGACTCAATTTCTAGATGTGTAAGTATGCATGCCTTTAATAAACTTACTGTTTGCCACTTAAATTTATTTTTTGTTTTGATAAATATAGAATCCACTTTCTTATAAAAATTTACAATGAAATAACTTTAAATGCAAATATCAAAAATTGCAATTACTGGTCTGCTCTTTAAGAAACAATTCTAACACATTTAGCTCGGTTTTTTTGTCAAACACATTTAGCTGGTTCTGTCCAATAGAACATTATAGCAAAAAAAAGTAAGAATAAAAATGTTAATATTTTTACCAAAATTCTCCTGTTTCCAAAAAGACTTTTTTCTCATTTTTTTTTTCCAGATTAGTCATTCATTGAATTTGAATCGTCCTCTTCTAAATTTTATTTTTTAAAATTGGGATAATAATAATAATTTTAGTAATGTTAAAAGTTGAAAATAAAAGTAAGTGACATTTAACGTAATGGTAGATAGAAGTATCAATGCAGGCTTTTGAACCATAGATCACTTTGTTATGGGGCAGGTTAGGGTTATATATTTTATGTCAAAATAAAAAGCGGGTTTTGCAGGTTAGCCTATCATGGACAACTGGTTAATACAGGTTTGACTATTTGGTCAGCGGGCTGACCCGCGGACATATAAAAAAGTTACAAAAATAATCAAAATTTATAAATAATCAAATTAAATAAAAAAATTATAATGTTGAGTAATATATAATGTTAATATAAAACATAATTATCTCTTAATTTTATAAAACCAAATCCTATAAATAAATTAGCGAATAATTTTACCCCTTTTGTTTATCAAATTTATATTTTATATTATTAAAAATGCTTCATAACATATAGATTATGCATCTTATGGTTTTATAATCTTGTTTCTAATACATTTTTATTTAAAATTTATTTTGTATATTAAAATAAAAACACAATTAAGAAAACCGCAGACATACCACATAACCCGCGGTTATGAAATAGATTGGGTTAGAGTTATTATATTTATGACCGCAAGTTATGCGGATTGACCTATTTAACCTGCAAATAAAATTGGATCCGCAGCGGAGCGGGCTAAATGGGGCGGTTAACCCGCATTGACACCCCTAGTGGCATGCGGTAAGTTCACTAAAAGTAAACGCACTTGCACATTTAGGAATCGAGTCATGCTGTCTGTATTATACAGGAACTTGCCTAATATACGGGGTAGTTGTTGCTCAATATTGACCAAAAAAAATATTGAAAACTATAAATAAATTTAAAAATCTATAAATATGAGGAACCTAAGACGAACAACTTCTCCACTTTCTTCTTTGTTTTGTCGGTCTTATCCTTATCTTCTTCCTTGTTCTATTTCGCTTTTTCATTTCAATTTCTTTCCAAATTATCATCTTAATCACAACGATTTTCCTGTTTAATCTTCTCGAGATTTTCGTCAAATCACAGATTCTGGAAAGTTCTATAGTTTAAGTACCAATCTGAATCTAGAGAGAAGAAAAAATGTCAATAATCGTTTTGAAATGAGAAATCTCAACGAATTTTCTCGATTACTTGTTTATCATTCCGTATCCGTCGTGATTCTTCATTGGTTTTACGTTTTTTCATAAACTGATTTTTTTTTTTGAACGCACAACAAAAAACATGGCAAACGCAGAGAAGACAAGTTCAGGTTCGTCCGATATAGATGAGAAGAAAAGAAAACGCAAATTATCAAACCGCGAATCGGCAAGGAGATCGCGTTTGAAGAAACAGAAATTAATGGAAGACACCATTCACGAGATCTCGAGTTTGGAGAGACGAATCAAAGAGAACAACGAGAGATGTCGAGTTCTGAAATTGAACCTGGACGCAGTTGAATCGGAGAATGAGGTTCTTAGATCGGAGAAGATGAAGCTTTCGAAATACGTTTGTGATTTAGAGAATATGATCGCTATGACAAATTTAACGCTGACGCAGAATGGTGACGGCGATGAACAGAACGCAAACGTGGAATTAGAAGTTGGAGATTGTAGACGTCGTAAATTGTGGCGATTGGGTTCTGATTCTCTGCAACCAATCGCGTCCTCGGTAATGTTTAAGACATGAGCATTAATTTGTTTTAAGTCGTTTCTCATTTTTCTAGTTTGTAATGTTTTTTCGTATTAAATTGCTTTTGACTTCTTCGTGGATATGACAATTTGCTTTGCTTTGCTTTTTTTATTTTTTTTTGTCTTCCATTAACTCAAGAGTACTAGCCAACCATGATGGCCTATCATAGCATGTGGGTCCATGGCTAGGTCATCGTTACCCTTGAGCATGCTCACCGAGCTACTTGGTTGTTGGGCTACTCTCTTACATCATTAAATGTTCACTGAGCGGTTATGCCTATCTAATGATTAGGTAACGTTCCATTAAAGCATTTAATGCGCTGCAGGACGATGAAGACGAATACCTCGTTATGCAGCATGTGTCGTGATGATTGTTATGTTAGATTGACTCGCATACAATTGCTAGCCACGAGAAGATTGATGTCTACCCGTATAGGCTGAGTGTCGCTCTCCACATGAGGAGTCCGCGTGGGCTGTTTTGGGCCTAGTGACGAACTTCATGAGTGATGTCCACCTTTAGCAACAAGACTTTTACATAATCAGCAAAATTCTTTAGAATTTGTTTCGGAAAAATTCTTTACTATCGCTCGATCATTCCTGTTCATCGAGTCAATTCGTCCCTTTTTAATATCCTTAATGGAGGAAATTAGTTGATGTGGTTATTGTGATAATTTATGTTGAGTTTTTTCCAAAATAATTAGCTCGGGTTGGTTTTGGGATTGTTTCTGAGTGTCATTCTAAAAGCAATATAAATTCATTCAGATTTCAATGAAGAATGAGGTATATTTTCGAATTCATATTCAATTACAATTTATTTGGTTTTGGAATATGGAAATATTACATGATTTAATGGAGATATGAGGATTTATTAATAAACTAGACGAATATGGAATTTCATCCAAAAGATGTTAGTCAAGATAGACAAGAGCGACAATGTTATCTTTTTGACATTGAATTTGAAGAGGGAAATAAATAGGTTTAATAACTCATTGGCGAGTAAGACTTTGATATCAAAAACATCGTGGAAATTCACTTTTTATCGTTCCATTTAATATTAGGCTATGTATGTGTTATATGGGTCGAAATGTACATTAATTTGATCATTGATATTCTATTTTTAATGTATGAATTCTTTTGATTTGATTGACAAGAAAAAACAAATAAGAGAAAATCGCATCAAAGATACAAATCCAATATGGTGATCGAAGCCTCCACAAACCGTGACATTTAAGATTTCACAAATTGTATTCTTGAGAATGAATGCTTCATATACAATACAATCCCATGCTTCTATTGCACAAAACGTTGCTGAATCTTGAAGACAAAATCGAAACAGCCTTCAGCTACCAGCAGCAAGGACGACATGATAACGACCATCACGGCTTAATTAAACCATAATAATAATTATAAATAACCAAATGCTTCTTTGGTTTTTTATATTTTACAATTTTGAACCAATTAATATAGCAATGAATTATCACAAATTTCAATATTGGGTAGAAAGAAGTTGTGAACTAACTACCTAACCCATAAGTAAGTGATAGGCCACATGACCATATGATCACAGAAGCTTTTGTTTCCCTCTCATTTCTATATTAATGGTGCTTCCTCTCTAACCAATCCTCTTCTACTCCCATTTTATTATCTGATCTCCCTCGACTCTTCTGGTCACAAGGTTTGTTCTTCCTTCTCCTCTTTGGATCAGACAATTCCTAAGATCTGTCTTGATTCCGATCTGTGCTTTTTTCTTTATGTATCCAATTTTCGATATTTACGAGGAGGGTGCGTAATTTTGAGATTTTTCTTATTTTCTTCGATCCTAGATTCGTTAATGTAGTGAACGAGTGTTAGATCTGCTGTTAGTGATTGGATAAATTGGCATTGTAATTTGGGGTTGTTTGTTTCTGATTTCGATTAGTGTTGCAAAATAGCCAAATTTCAATTCCAAATTTCTGGGATTTTTTTGAGATAAGAACAAATTATAGTCAGTGCATTGCTTGTGGATCTAATGACTGTCTCTTTGTTTGTTGTGATTTTCAGTTTCCCTTTTGAGCTCAGACAAAAATGGCTACGGGACAGCTGTTTTCTCGGACCACACAAGCTTTATTTTACAACTATAAGCAGCTTCCTGTTCAACGAATGCTCGATTTCGACTTCCTCTGTGGTATATTTAAGAATTTACAGTAACTATTTGGATCTATTTGACCGTTGAGATTTTGATATAAATGATGATTTGCTTTTACAGGACGTGAAACTCCTTCTGTTGCTGGAATCATCAACCCTGGTTCTGAAGGGTTTCAAAAGCTCTTTTTCGGGCAGGAGGAGATTGCTATTCCTGTTCATGCTGCGTAAGTCATCATATCAAACTATGCGAGAAGCTAATTATGTGGAGATTTTGTTTTTAACTTCTTTTGTTATGCAGCATTGAGGCAGCATGTGCTGCACATCCAACTGCAGATGTGTTCATCAACTTTGCATCTTTCAGGAGGTTTGTATGAGAATTTTATGTAACAAAATTAGCATGTCTTTTTATGATAGTTTTGTTATTGTTTTAATTCCTTATTATATTCCATATTTCCATAGTGCTGCTGCTTCCTCCATGGCTGCTTTGAAGCAGCCAACTATTAAAGTTGTGGCAATTATAGCAGAAGGTGTTCCGGAATCAGACACTAAGCAGCTGATTGCTTATGCTCATGCTAACAATAAGGTGTGTTGTATGAGATTAGCTTTAGTTTTTTTTTTTTTTTGTGTGAACATGTAAATTAATCTTGTGAGACTGATTTGGTTGTTGCAGGTTGTTATTGGACCGGCTACTGTTGGAGGTATTCAAGCTGGAGCCTTTAAAATTGGCGACACTGCAGGAACAATTGATAACATCATCCAGTGCAAACTATACAGACCAGGATCTGTTGGTTTTGTCTCCAAATCTGTATGTATTGATTTTCAGAACTTCATAATCTGCTTAAAGCTCATTGTGGTGTCTGAGAGTTTTATTCATCACTCTTCTTTTCCCGCAGGGTGGAATGTCCAATGAAATGTACAATACTATTGCTCGTGTGACTGACGGGATCTATGAAGGTGAGTTATAGAGTAATTTGATCTACTAATGACGTATTAAGGTGAAGATTGTCAAGACGGTTTTATTTATGGGGATGTTACAGGCATTGCTATTGGTGGAGACGTGTTCCCAGGATCCACTTTATCTGACCATATTCTTCGGTTTAACAACATCCCACAGGTATATACCAATCTTCAATTGTTGAACATGTTGCTGCAGGAAGACTCGCAGAGTTTTTATGTTATAAATTGATCTTAAATATTGCTTCTCCAATTCACCATTGCCTAAATTCAAGAGCTGAATTGCAGATAAAAATGATGGTTGTACTTGGAGAGCTTGGAGGAAGAGATGAATACTCTCTTGTTGAAGCTTTAAAACAGGGAAAAGTCAATAAACCCGTGGTTGCTTGGGTCAGTGGAACTTGTGCACGGCTCTTCAAGTCCGAAGTACAGTTTGGTCACGCAGTAAGTGGGAGGAAAGAACGTTTTTATTTGTAAGCAATACTTTTGTTTGCTTGTCAAATCAAACTAGTTCTTGAACATGATCATAAATAGGGTGCCAAAAGTGGTGGCGAGATGGAATCGGCACAAGCCAAGAATCAAGCTCTTATGGATGCTGGAGCCGTTGTTCCCACTTCATTTGAAGCCCTCGAGTCTGCAATCAAAGAGACTTTTGATAAACTGGTCAGTTTTCTTTTACTGTTCTTCTCTAGCTGACATAGTCTTTTATTGTGTTGCAATCTTATGTGTTCATTTCAATTCTTCCTAAAAGGTTGAAGATGGAAAGGTCTCTACTATCAAGGAAGTCACTCCTCCACAAATCCCTGAGGATCTCAGTATAGCAATTAAGAGCGGCAAAGTCCGGGCTCCTACTCACATCATCTCCACCATTTCCGATGACAGAGGTAATTGTTATGCTAACTAAACTATATTCATTTGAATCAGTTTTCCATGCATTTTTCAACTGAAACCCATAATAATTGGAACTGTGACACTGGCTTTGTATCCCTCCTTAACTTGTTATCTGACAATAGACCATTAAACATGTCACTTATTGATTACAGGAGAGGAACCGTGCTATGCTGGTGTGCCAATGTCTTCTATCATCGAACAAGGCTATGGTGTGGGTGATGTCATTTCCCTTCTATGGTTCAAACGTAGTCTTCCTCGTTACTGTACAAAATTCATTGAGGTCTTGATTTCTTCTTTGCTTTTTGATATACTCTTTTCTCAATATACACTTTTCCATTTCTCTCTGTCCTCTCATACATACATACTATTACGTAATGAGATTTTGACTCTGGTCTCTGCCACTTTTCAAAATTGCATGGAATTAGATCTGCATAATGCTGTGTGCTGATCACGGTCCATGCGTCTCCGGCGCCCACAACTCCATTGTAACAGCAAGAGCAGGGAAAGACCTAGTCTCAAGTCTTGTCTCAGGTTAGTCAACATTTTTTTTCTCCCACCAAACACATTGAGTTTCTTTACCATACAATAATCCCTAACACTGTTAAACCTCCAAATAGGTTTATTAACCATTGGTCCTCGATTTGGTGGTGCCATTGATGATGCTGCACGATACTTTAAGGACGCATGTGACAGGGTAAAAGAATATTTCCTTTCCTCCAATTGCAACTGCTACAAATGACATAAATTCTTGAATCTGATCCCTAACTGGTTGCTTGTTTCAGAACCTTACACCTTATGAATTTGTCGAGGGAATGAAGAAGAAAGGAATCCGAGTTCCTGGAATTGGACACAGGTAGAAAACAGAACAGTATGAAATAAACAAACAAACCGGCACGGATTTGCCTAGTCTGAAACCTGTTTTCATCATCTTCTTTTTGGTAGGATCAAGAGCAGAGACAACCGAGACAAAAGAGTGGAGCTGCTTCAGAAATTTGCTCGGTCTAACTTCCCATCAGTGAAGTACATGGAGTATGCAGTAACAGTGGAGACTTACACTCTCTCAAAGGCAAACAACCTCGTACTCAATGTTGATGGAGCCATTGGATCTCTCTTCTTGGACCTTCTAGCTGGAAGTGGAATGTTTACTAAGCCAGAGATTGATGAGATTGTTCAGATAGGTTATCTCAATGGTCTCTTTGTTCTTGCACGTTCCATAGGTTTGATTGGGCACACATTTGATCAGAAGAGACTGAAGCAGCCACTGTATCGTCACCCATGGGAAGATGTGTTATACACCAAGTGAGAACTCATCTCATCTTTATTTTTGTTATTATCTCAATTGATTAGCTTTTACATTCTTATGAGACATTGTTACTAAAAATGCATATCTATGCTCTTCTTATTCTCTTATGTCTCTTTTGTTGTGATGTGATTGTTTACTTTTTCTTTTATATCATTTATCCAAACTTTATTTTTCTCTATTCGTATGTTCCCTCCTCAAGTCATTAAGTTTGGAGATTCTTAAATTCCACACACTTTATGTTTGATTAAATTTTGGAGCATATTTGTGTCTTAACAAATTCATTTTCCTCCATATCTTTGCACATAGCTTCACAATCATCCTGCGTAATCCTTAGATTCAACTATTTCTCATTCAAATTGATTTCTCTACAATCACATCCGCTAAAAATAAAAAAATTGATTCACAAACTATGCAAAAAAAATTTGATACACTATGGCAATATTGATTCATGAGGCATAAATTAAGGTTATTTCTTATGTTCCTCGTGTATATGCAAAATAAGTCTATACAAACAAAGTATAGATCTTTTAACAAATGTTTTTGAGGTACCTTTTGGTTTTTGTTTTCTAAAAAACAATTTTTAAATCATTCACGATTTTGGCAAAATAGTTTAATCAAATTTAGAAGTAGTTTGTAGATTTTTGGATTTCCTATAAACTAGAGAAACTAGATTTCAGAAAATAAACCCTGTTTTTTTTTTTTTTTTTGTCAACGAATATCAACATTGTTTTATTCAAAAACCAAAAAAGAAGTAAGTGGCATTTAGCCTAGTAACAGATGGTAAGTCTATTAAAGGCAAACGTACTTTTACGTCAAGGGATCAAGTCTCGTCGCCTACATTATGCAGGAACTTGGCTAATAGACCAGTCAAGTTAAATGTTAGACAAAAACAAAACCTAAAATTAAAAAAACTAAATCTAAAATAAAAAACTGATAAAAAATCATCATCTTAGATTCTTAGTCAACAGAAAAAAAAACATAATCTATAATTAAGAAAAGAAAAATCATTGAACATGATAGTATGACTCGTGCTAATGCATGTCTATATCTATTTGTCTTTTTCCGTCTGATTTGTTGGTGATCTACCAACTACCATATTCTACTCCAATATCAAGACGAATGACCATGATATATATATATATATATATGAATACATTACACGTACAAATATAATATAAATTATTAAATATAACATGTTAACAAAAGTATATATATAACTGCCCATATATATATGTAAATATATATATATATATATATATATATTACCAACTCTTATAATGTGTGTTTAACTCAGTTGAAGCCATATCATCATTCATAAACCATTACATCTCTACAAAATTATTCAAACTGTTGAAATTCAACACCACATTTTATAAACCATTGTAAATAGTCGTATGGACATATATGCGTAGACATACTTTATATTAGCACGTATATATATGTGGCAACATTACAACCATCAAACAATTTACAATCTTCTGTCTTCAGTTTTTTTCAGCCTTCTTAAAATGGTTTTTGAACCCAAAAAAGAAAAAATCTCAAAATCGCTGTTTTTTGTTATAACAATTTTATCATTCTTTATAGAACCTTAAGAATATGCAAATAAAGGATTAAAGAAATAACTCTTCTTTATTAGTTTAGAACACTCAATACAAAATTAAAACTCTCAATCATAAATCCTTAAATTATGTCACACATTAGCATCTCCTTTTATAGGCTAGATAAGTTCCTATTACAATTAGGAAAACTTATATTTTAGATAACTCCTAAAATATCTCATAAATCTAATCTAACTTAACTACCTAACTTGCTCAACAAGTCTTGACTTTAAGCTTAATTTAACATTCTCCCCTTTAAACTTAATGTCGATTTCTTCTATGTCTTTAACTCTAATGTAGTCTCTCATTTCCTTGAACTTGATTCTTCCAAAAGCCTTAATTAGAATGTCCGCCTTTTGCCTGTTTCCGGGAACATGTTCAACTTTAATTTGTCCATTCTCAACACATTCTCTTATAAAGTGATACCTCGTATGAATATGCTTGCTTCTACCATGGAAGGCCGGATTTTTAGTGAGTGCAATGGCTGATTTGTTGTCAATGCAAATCGTCGTTTTTTCACTAGTCAAACCCGTTACTTCACTAAGTAATTCTTGAAGCCAAAGAGCTTGTCTTGCTGCTTCTGTTCCAGCCATAAATTCAGCCTCACAAGAAGATAAGGCCACGGTATCTTGCTTTTGTGAACACCAAGTTATTGGACTATCTCCAAGATAGAAGATGTGTCCGATAGTACTTCTCCCATCATCGAGATCAACATTAATTATAGCTACTATCACTATAGCCAATGAGTCTTGGTATCTTCGTGGTCGATTTCGTGAATATCAAACCAAGAGTCGTTGTACCTTTCAAATATCTTAAACATTGTTTTATGGCAGCTCTATGTGACTCTCTTGGACTATGCATATACCGGCTCAACACACCAACACTATATGACAAATCTGGTCGTGTATGTAACAAATATCGAAGACACCCAATTTGTTTTTGAAAACTTGTAGCATCAATCTCTTTCTCCTCCTCTAATTTTGATAGCTTTAATCGCAAGTCCATTGGTGTATGAACTAGATTGCAACTATTCATCCCTGAATCTTCCTTATTGCTCTTATACCAAATGTAGAACCTTAAGAATATGCAAACAAGGATTAAAGAAATAATTCTTCTTTATTAGTTTAGGAAACTCAATGCAAAACCTAAACTTTCAATCATAAACCCTTAAGTTATGCCACACATTGACATATCTTTTTATAGGCTAGATAAGTTCCTATTACAAGTAGAAAAATTTATATTTTAGATAACTCATAAAATATCTCATAAATCTTATCTAATCTAACTACCTAACTTGCTCAACAAGTTTTTGACTTTAAGCTTAATCTAACATTCTTTTAACAAAAACATATTATCATTCATATTTAAGATATAAAATTCAATCTCACAAAATCAAGAATAATACATAGTATAATCTATTGTCACTAAGATCAAAATGTTAAAATTTATCAAATTAAAATACCGTAATGAGAAATTTACTCATAAAATTTTGAAAATATAATGTTTGACTGTAAAAATTTTCAAGAATATATAAAAGTTTTTTGATGGAGATTATTTTGAATTATCAAAGATAAAAACTAATGCAAAAAATGAGAATTAAATAGAAAATCCATTGAAAAAAAAAAGAAGAAAAAGAGAAAATCCATTGATGGAGGTGGCTAACCCAGAGGCTTCATCGGGTACAAAGTCGGTGGCGAGGGTGTCATGGGCAAAATTTTTGTCAGGTAGTACCATGGGTGGGATGTCAAACCCTGAGTGTGTCTTGGATGATGCTTTTGTAGAAGAGAACATGTCATGTAACTATCCTGATGGTGTGGAGGGTGAAGTCAAAATTCTGATTGATCGGAAGGTTTTAACGGTGATGAGGGTCTTTGGAAGAGATGAAAAATCGTTAAAGTGCTACAGCGAACAGTATCTTTGCAGAATTTAAATCGTAAGTTGCGTGAGCTTTGGAAGCCATTGTGTTGGATCTTCCAAGACAATTCTTCATGGTGCGTTTTGAGTCGGAAGAGGAGTATCTCGCAGCTTTAACGGGTAGACCATGGAAAGTCTTTGGGAGTTATTTACTCGTGCATGATTAGTCTCATGACTTTAACCCTTCGTGTGATATATCATCATAACTTCGGTGTGGGTTCGCTTGTTGGATATTCCAGTCACTTTGTATCATAGGAAAATATTACTGGGGATTGCTAAAGGAGTTGGTAAACCAGTAAGGGTGGATCTCACGACTTTAGGGTTTGAAAGAGCAAAGTTTGCAAGGGTTTGTATGGAAGTAGATCTGTCAAAGCCATTAAAAAGATCGGTGTCAGTGAATGATAACATGTATTTTGTGGAATATGAGGGATCAATCATATTTGTACGTCTTGTGGTATGTTTGGTCATGTAGTGTATGTGTGTCCACGAAGGAATAAGGGTCCGAAAACGCATCCTCCGGTGGTTGCTGGTCTGACTCTTGACACTTTGATCCCTACTAGTGTTGTGATACCTAAGGATAATGTTGAGGGAACTTCCACGGGGTTTGTTTCGAAGGATGTGATAGGCTCTTCGGTTGATGTTGATGGGTTTACTTTGGTGAAAGGGAATCGGTCAAGGCCTAGTGTTAAGGCAAGTGGAGCTGTGAATTAATTTGAAGGTTCTAATCGCTTCCACGAAAACAACTTCAAGATATCTCCGTATCCTCTGCTCAGGAACATACTTTGGATTCGAACAGATTTGGGTCATTGGCGGAGGAGTCACTTGTTAATGATCTAAAACAGGTGGTAAATTCTAAGGTGGTGTCTAAGGAGAATCGGGTCTCCAGTAGTGACAAGAATGATGAGGTTTCATTGAGTACTCGAAAAGGTGATATGGTGATGGAGAAGATGAATGAGTTGGACCAATCTGTTCGTTTTGGCAGAAGTGGAGGGAGAGCTTCAGAGAAAAATGAGGTGGAAGTTTGAGAACGGGTGTTGCGGGTAGTACGAAGAGTTTTGGACCGAAAGCTAAGATACACAAACCACCAAAACCTTCCCGTGGCCTCGCCTTTGGTCCAGCGAATGATGTGCTCCTAGTGGAGAAGTTAGGAAAATGTTTTCGCCTTGACCTTGGCGACCCGGGTGGTTCCATGGGGGTGATTAAAGACAAGCACGACAAGAGAGTTGAGGACTCATTGTTAACGAGTGTTGCAAAACCGAAGTCTGATAACGTGATTGTTGTACCTGGGGTGGAGAATGCGAATGCGCAGCTTAATGAAAGGGTGATGATCGTGTCGACCTTAACGGATGCGTGATGGTCATCCCTGGTGGTTCTGATGTATTTATTGACTCTTATCATGAATTGCTTAATGTGCAATTATCGGGCTACAAATAAACCAGACGTGCAATCCGATATATGCTGAAGAGACATTCGATTGATGTGCTTGCTTTATTTGAAACTCATTCTGAAGGCGATTGTGCGAAACATATCTGTCGGAGTTTGGGGTTCGAGAATTCTTTTTGTGTAGATTCAAGAGGACAAAGTGGTGGTTTATGGTTACTTTGGAGAACTTCCGTTGGTTCCGTCAGTATTGTGGCTTCGGATAAGCAGTTTATACATACGAAGATTGGTGAAAGAAGTGATGTCTTGCAATTAATTGTGGTGTATGTTACTCCATCTGCAGCTCGTTGATGTGAATTGTGGCCGAAACTTAAGGGTGTTGTGGAGGATATAGTGGTCCGATAATAATTGGTGGAGACTTTAATACGATTGTTCGTATCGATGAGAGATCTAGTGGCAACGGTCAACTATTTACAGATTCGATTTTATTTATTGAATGGATTAATGAGCTTGGCTTGGTGGATTTTGGGTTTAAGGGGGGGCAGATTTACATGGAGGCGGGGTAAATCTGGCCCTACATTCATCACTAAGCGCCTTGACCGTATTCTCGATAATGCACATACATGGTTAAAGTGGCAAGAAGCTGTTGTTAGTCACTTACCTTTCGTTGCATCAGAACATACTCCTCTCTACTTACATTAGCTCCGATGGTGAAGGGAGACCCACAAAGATGACCTTTTTGTTTTGAGGCAGCTTGGCATAGTCATCCGAGTTTTAGGAACTTGTTGACTCATTCTTGGAGAAATCACGTGAGTACACTGGACGCTCTTGATGGTCTTCGTGTCCACTTACAGAGTTGGAATAAAGCAGTGTTTGGTCATGTGATGAAGCGTAAAAAGAGTTTATTGAAGGAGATCACAGTGTGAAAGATCAGTTGGAATCGAACCCGTCAGATTCCCTTTTTGCGCAGGAAGAGAATCTTCTTAAGGAAATGGATTTGGTGTTGGACCAAGAGGAGATGATCTGGTATCAAAAATCAAGGAAGTGGTGGATCGTTCATGGTGATCGAAATACTAGTTTTTTCCACACATCAACAATCATAAGACGACGACGTAATAGGATTGAAATACTGAAAATAATGAAAATAGATGGGTAGAGGACGCTAAGGAGTTGGAGTCGTTGGCTGTTGAATACTATCGAAATCTATATTCCATGCATAATGTGGTAGATACGGTTCCGAGTCTCCCTTGCTCGGGTTTTCTTCGCCTTACCTGAGAGGATTAGTAGCGTTGCATGTGCCTTTTATGGATAGTGAGATTGAGATAGCGTTGCGAAGCATGGGCCGTTTCAAAGTACCAGGGCATGATGGTTATCAACCCATCTTTTATCAACATTGTTAGGATTTGGTTGGCCCCTCGGTTTGTAGATTTTCGTTGGCCTTTTTTGAGACAAATGTGTTACCAGCAAAAGCGAACGATGCTCTTTTGGTACTTATAGCAAAAGTCGCTAAGCCGGAAAAGATCATGCAATTTCGGCTAATTGGCTTATATAATATCTTATTTAAGACTATTACTAAAGCAATGGTCATATGACTGAAGAAGATTATGCTGAAATTAATAGGTCCTACACAAGCCAGCTTTATTCCGGGGAGATTAAGTACTGATAACATAGTTGTTGTTCAGGAAGTGGTGCATTCGATGAGGAGGAAAAAAGGCAAAAAGAGGTGGATGCTCTTAAAGCTTGACTTGGAGAAAGTGTATGATAGAGTTTGATGGGATTTCTTGGAGGACACGTTAAAAGCCACGGGTTTGCCTAATGAGTGGGTGGAACATATAATGCAGTGTGTTAAAGGGATTTCTATGACTTTATTATGTAATAGAGAGAAAGTTGAACCGTTTCTCCCTGAGAGGGGGTTACGTCAAGGAGACCCGCTGTCTCCTTATCTCTTTGTTCTCTGTCTTGAACGGTTATGTCACCAAATTGAGTTGGCGGTAACATCTAAGGATTGGAAGCCAATATGGTTGACTAGGACCGGTCTGATTTTGTCCCATTTGTGCTTCTCGGATGATTTAATTCTCTTCGCTGAAGCTTCAATTGCGCAAGTGAGAGTTATTCGTAAAGTTCTAGAGATATTCTATGATGCTTCAGGTCAGAAAGTAAGTTTAAAAAAGTCAAGGATTTACTTTTCGGATAATGTTCGAAGAGAGGTGGCTGCAAGTATCTCTATGGAAAGTGGTATCCAACAGACACATGACCTTGGCAATACCTCGGTATGCCTATTCTTCATCACCTTATAAACAAGGAGACCTTTAGTCTTATCCTGGAAAAATTATCCTCTCGCCTAACTGGTTGGAAAATTAGGTTTTTTAGCCTTGCTAGTAGAATAACTTTAACCAATGTTTCTTTCCTCGATTCCAATTCATTCTCAAAGCACGATTTCCCTTCCAAAGCATACTTTGATGCGACTTGATCGTGTTTCTCGTGACTTCATATAGGTTAGTACGAGTGATAAAAGACGGCAACATTTATTATCATGGGATAGAGTATGTGCTCCGAAGCTTGAAGGGGGTCTCGGTATATGTCAAATGCAACCTATGAATATTGCTTTGTTAGCAAAGATTGGATGGCGCTTGCTTAATAACAATGAAAGTCTCTAGGCTCAGGTATTATGGAATAAGTACCAGGTTGGTTCACCAACGGATCTTAGTTGGTTAATTCCAAATCGAGTTAGTCTTCCACTTGGAGTAGTATTGTAGGTGGTTTACGAGAAATGATAATACCAGGTTTACGTTGGGTTCTTGGTGACGGTAATATTATAAGGTTTTGGAAGGATAAATGGCTCACATATGATTCTTTAGACAGCTACTTAGACCCCAATAATGCTTTTGTGGCATGTGAGCTTAAGGTAAGTGACTTTTGGACTGATGGCGTTGGGTGGAACTTGGCTGTCTTAAACACATGTCTTCCTGAGAAAGTTAATCTTCAATTGACTTCAATAGTGGTGAATAAGGTGACAGGGAGTAAAGACCGTATTGCTTGGGGGTGAGACTTCAAATGGTGTTTTTATGGTTAAATCTGCTTATCAGATGCTTACGAGGAATGAATTACCAAGACAAAATATGTGCCACTTTTTTAAGTTTGTTTGGAAAATTCCAAATCCGAAGCGAGTACGGACCTTCCTCTGGCTCGTTGTAAACCAAGCTCTTCTGACGAATACATAACGCTTTCGAAGACATCTAAGTCAATCGGCGACTTGTTCAGTTTGTCGAGGTGGTGACGAAACAATTCTCCATATTCTGAGAGATTGTCTGTCAATGATGAGTATATGGCAACAACTTGTCCCAAGGCGGCTTCAACACAATTTCTTTGCATTATCAATGTTTGAGTGGCTTTACGGGAACCTGAGCTCACAGAGGGAAGTTTTGGAAGGTAAATGTGTTACACTTTTTGCTCTTAGTCTTTGGTGGGCTTGGAAATGGCGGAACATGTATATCTTTAATTCAACAGAGAAGTGTAGAGATCGTACACAATTCTTATGCGTTAAAACTAAATCCGTTACGAAGGCTTATGTGTTGAGTAACCAAGACTTGGCTACAAGGTAGATGGTAACACGGATGGTTCGATGGATACCGCCAGGTTTGGGTTGGGTGAAAGTAAATACGGATGGTGCGTTCCATGGGAACACGGGTGCAGCTACTGCTGGTGGGGTTTTAAGGGATATGAATGGCGATTGGTGTTGTGGGTTTTCGGTGAACATTGAAGTATGTTCGGCACCTCTTGCGGAGCTATGAGGGGTTTATTATGGTCTCTATATGGCGTGGGGTAGAGGACTTGATCGAGTGGAATTGGTGGTGAAAATTTTCTAAAGACAGGGATTGAAGATACTCATTTGTTATTTTTCCTAGTACATTTGTGCTACGGCTTTTTGACATGGGACTGGCTAATCCTATTACTCACGTGTATAAGGAAGTTAACCGTCTAGCAGACAGTTTAGCCAACTATGCGTTTAATTTACCTTTAGGTTTTCAAATGTTTGTTTATTGCCCGGATTTGTTAGAGCCGATTGTTTTAGATAATAAACTTGGGTTTTCACAGATTCGAGTTGTTAGAGTTTGAGATTTTCTTGTTTTTTGAATAAATGCAGGGGCATGCCCTGTTTCCGACCAAAAAAAACTAAGGAAATTCAGTGCAACTTTCTAATTTCAGATACTTAATGTGTTAGGTGATATAAGTTAAATTTTATTTTTACCAGCTACTTTACTAGTATTATCTTAGATGAGTATACTACATATATAAGGCGTAAATTAATATTAAAATGTTGTTATTTCCTAACTTCGAAATTAATTTTGATGAGGATGAATGTTAGAACTGTTGAATCTTCTAGGTTATATCCGTGACTTGATTCATAAAGGTTTGGTTATTATTTATTAATGATATTATTGTGAGTCTTAACACATGTATCAATTATCAAAAACCAAAGCAAAATGATAAAGAAAAAGAGAGAGCGAGATAAAGTTGACATTTGGAGGCAATAAGGTCCTTAAATGCAAGCAACCACGAGCTTTTAATTACAATGCTATTATTAGGTTTATACTTTGTGTGGATTATGATTAAGCATGTTCGTTGTAGTGATAATGACGTTAGTTTATCATATCAAACCTACATTGATGGAAACATTTACTGTGGATCGAAACTGGAAAAAAAAAAATTTGTAAGAGGAAAAAGAAAAATGTTTGTTAGCTACACCAACCTCATACAATCATAAAACTACATATACCAATTTTGATAATTATACACTAATTTTATGTTATATGATTGACATATATGAATTTTATGTTATCTTATGATGAGCTACTTGAACTAATTTGTAGCATAACTATATAATTTTAAAATTGGTATAAAAGAAATTCCAAAAGAAAAAAACAAAAATTAGTGGCTGTGAAATAAGGACAAAAGAAAATTTGACATAGATGATGATTTGTACGGTCATAATGAAGAAAGAAAGTCCAACCAATGGGAGACTTTAAATTGAGCTTACCAAAAAGATAACTTTATTTGAGTGATATAAATGGAGTGGGTTGCATGAAAATTTAAATTGTGTGGGGTCTAATATAGAGAGACTAGCAAAATTACAATTTATGATGGCTCTTTCATATCAACATGTAACAATCATAAAGACGAGTTTCTTTCATAGAGTACTCATCCAATACGTTTTATTTCGCTTTATTTAAATAATTTAACTGGCTAAAATAAATTTCTCTACAAAATTTTTAAGTAGTTTAGATTTTAGTGAGCAACATTTTCCACCAAAAATTTGGACAACCGTGTGATATTGTTTGGGATTTTGAAAGTTTAAACTAAAAATCAAATCTAGTCGATAATGACATGGTAAATATTTGTAGCCAACGTTTTCATGGTACATAAAAATCGTAGGCAAAAATATTGTATTGACATTTAAAATTTTGATGATAATTAGTTTACTATATTATTATTTTTATAATTTACATGCTCAAAATTACTTTTTTTAATATTCATATACTATACAAAAAATGAATTATTGTTTTAAAACGATAATAATTTCTTCATCGACAAAAAGAAAAACGATAATAATTTCGTCAGAAATAGGTTGCCTAACATATGTAAGACAGATCAATCTATTTCCAATTTGTACTTTGCTCTTTTTTCTGAGTCTTCACTTTTTCTTTCTTTGATCTTTCATAGGAAGAAAAAAAAGACTGCCTTATCTTAACCAAGCAGCCAAACTTAATTAATTTGATATTACTGTACGCACTTCCTAATCACACCACTCATCCAAAAGCTTCATAAATCGAATTAATTAGGTGATTATCCTAATTTGTTGTCATTATCTATTTTGTTTGTATTTCGAAAAATAATCTACATATTTTATAGAATCCTTCCACTATAAGAAAGTGATTTTTACAAACATTTAAACTATATAATAAACAAATTAGTTTGGTATTTAGATATTTTTTCGTATTTAGCAAAAAAAAAAGAAGTTAAAAAAGAAAAAAATGAGAAACCTAAATCCAGAAAAAAAGGAATCAAAAGAAGGAAAGATAAGCAGAGAAGTTTTCCTTCATTGTTGACTCTCTTTTAGAAAGTTGAAGCTCTCTCTCTCTTTTTCTTCAAACTCCAGATTGTGTTTGTTCTTCTAGAGACTGCTAAATACATCTTTCGAACTTTCACCATTTGTCCGTGATTCATCATTTTGGGAAGATTCCGATTCAACTCAGATTTGATCTCTGTGTACTGATTTTGACTGCGTTTTCGCAATGGAGAAGACGACTCCACCTGCGGAGGAGTTGCTAAAGAAGATACGAGAGCTAGAAGAAAGTCAAGAGCATTTGCAGCAAGAGATGATGAGGCTCAAAGTATCGGCGGAGATCAAGCAGCGTTCGCATTCTGCGTCGCCGCAACGGCCTGTGAGGAGAAACAGTTCAGACGGAATCCCGATGTGGAGAAAGAGCGGAGGTTCTTCGTTCCGTCATGCTTCACCGTTGCGGAATGAGAACCATGTGCAAGCTGAAGCTGGTGGCGGCGAGGGAGAATCAGCAGGCAAGTTCACCGATAAACAGTATTTGAATATTTTGCAGTCTATGGCTCAAGCTGTTCATGTCTTCGATCTAAATGGCCAAATAATCTTTTGGTGAGTAGTAGTTAGATGTTGTGAATCCATTTTCTGTATGCTTGTATTCGTTAGAACATTTCTTGTGTAGATTTTGGATCGGGAATGAGTAAGATTGTGGATCCTGTATAGATTTTTCGATTAGAGAGAATTTGTATGATAGTTTTTGCTTAACTCGTCTCTTGTGTAGCGTACGTATGTACTGTAGTATCTGATCTGTCCCAACCGATATTCAGATTCAAAATGGTTGTTCCAGGAACTCAATGGCGGAAAAGCTTTATGGCTTTTCGGCTGCAGAAGCGCTTGGGAAGGATCCGATTGATATTCTTGTAGATGTTCAGGACGCTTCAGTGGCACAAAATATCACTCGGCGTTGTAGTAGCGGAGAGAGTTGGACTGGTGAGTTTCCTGTCAAGAACAAAGCAGGAGAGAGGTTTTCAGTCGTTACTACTATGTCTCCTTCCTATGACGATGATGGTTCTCTTATTGGGATCATATGTATCACAAATGACTCGGCACTCTTTCAAGACCCAAGAGTCCTGCCAACTAAGGCCAAGGGACAAGAAGGGGAAACAAGCTTTAGCCGAGCAACTAATAGTGTTGCATCTAAGCTTGGTCTTGACTCGAAAGAGGCTGTTGTATCGAAACTTGGCCTTGATCCTCAGCAGCCTATAAAAGTTGCTATAGCATCGAAGATATCAGATTTGGTTAGTTTAATCGTATGCAGTTTTTACATCTTTCATTATACAGTTGCATTTGTTGACTATTGTAGTCAAAATAACAGGCATCCAAGGTGGGCAACAAGGTTAGGTCGAAAATGCAAGCTAGTGATAATAGTGAGGCACACCTTGAGGGTGGAAGTGAGGACAGTCATCAGTCCGATCAGGGTTTCTTTGATGCTGCTTCCTCTGACCGGAGGAAGGATGCAGCAACAAATGGTGCTTCCACACCTAAGGGGGATTTTATCCAATCTCCCTTTGGTGTGTTCTTACGCAGCAATGATAAGTTTTCTTCAAAACCCTCCAGTGAGTGTAGTGATGGAAATGATTCTGTTCCTAAGAAACTTACCTCAAAGGCTGAAGAATGGTTGGTAAAAAAAGGGCTGTCATGGCCGTGGAAAGGGAATGAACAGGAAGGTTTAGAAGGAAGGCGTGCACGTTCTGTGTGGCCTTGGATGCAGAATGAGCAACAAAAAGAACAGGCTCATCAAAGTGATTCATTACATAGTGTTAAGTCTAAAAGTCAGGCATGTGAAAGTACTAAGGCTGCCAATAATGAGGCTCCGGGGTCTTGGTCTTCCTCTGTTAATGTTAACAGCACAAGCAGTGCTAGCAGTTGTGGAAGTAATAGTAGCAGTGTTATGAACAGAGTCGACATGGATAGTGACTGCTTGGACTATGAAATCTTATGGGAGGATTTGACTATTGGTGAACAAATTGGGCAAGGTGATATACTCCTCTTCCGAAAGACATATCCATCCTTCAAGACATCATTCGATTTATGTGGTTTTTTGGTCTTTGTTTTGCTGAAAAAATTCTCTGATAGCATCTCTCTTTATACATACAGGTTCATGTGGAACTGTCTATCACGGTCTATGGTTTGGATCTGTACGTTCTTACCTTCTGTTGATGTTGTAGAATATGAATATTCGATTTATACAAGACTATATGAGAAAATTCATGTACAAGAAGGCTGTTAACGAGAGTTGATAATGTCACTGTAGGATGTGGCTATAAAGGTGTTCTCAAAACAAGAATATTCAGAAGAGATTATTACATCGTTTAGACAAGAGGTATAATGCTTTCTGTCTCTTCAAAAAGCCTATTTGGTAAAGAAAAATGTTATAAAAAATTTAGTGAGTAAGACCTTTCTTCTGCCTCTCATAATTTCGGTAGAAAAATTCTTCCGAAGTACATCTACCCAAAAAATTGTCATATTAGAAGCTATTCATTCTAAATTTCAAAGTATATAATTCTGCAGGTATCATTGATGAAAAGACTTAGGCATCCAAATGTTCTACTATTTATGGGGGCTGTGGCATCACCTCAGCGTCTCTGTATAGTGACAGAGTTCCTTCCACGGTTTGATCTCATCTCTTTGGTTATTATTACACTTCTTTTGTGCTTTTTGAACTCTGGCCAAATCTGTGACTCAGTCTCTGAATGTTTCACAATAATATTTGCAGTGGAAGTCTCTTCCGTTTGCTGCAGAGGAACACCTCAAAAGTGGATTGGAGGCGACGTATCCATATGGCATCGGACATTGTGAGTATTAATTAAAACACGTAACTTTCCAGTTTTGTGATCATTTGATAATTGTATGTCCCCAATTTTGTAAGTTTGAGCTGCTCTCTTTGCATCTGTCTTGCATATTGTTCTTTTTTTCTCTTTTGTTCAGTCACCGTAAATCTCATCCAACATATTACGTATTTTTCTGACAGGCACGTGGCATGAATTATCTTCACCACTGTAGTCCACCCATCATTCACCGCGATCTGAAGTCATCAAATCTATTGGTGGATCGGAACTGGACCGTGAAGGTACTGTTAGTATTCTTGAAGTCAATTTAGTTTCCCGTAATCCAGAAAAGTAATCACTTTATCACGCCTCTATAATAGCTACGAAATAATGAAATACCGTCCACTTTTATCAAATTTCCGAGCTGGCTTCAGAGGATGAACTGGAAATGGATTTCTCCAATTGTTTCCTCTGACACATTGAATACAGAAGTATAGGTACACCAAAATATAATTATTAGGTCTACGAATTCTATTTACATAACTGGGAAGTTGTATGAGCAAAAAAGTCTATTGATAAATAGACATTGAAGTTTTCTACTCAGTTAAATATGAGATAAAGATCTTCGACATAAAAAATGAAGCTTTGATGGTTGGTTTTTTGTGAATGTACCAGAAAAGAGAGGCTTGGATTCTGAATACATAACTAAAAACTAATATTGACCTGAGAAGAGGCTTTGTTGTCGTAGTTAACTTACCTTGTCATCTATAACAGGTTGCTGACTTTGGTCTTTCGCGTATCAAGCATGAGACGTACCTCACTACGAAGACCGGAAGGGGAACGGTACTTAACACTTACTCTTACTGAATTGATTCCTCTGATTCTTTAATGAAGTCAATTCTCTCATTGCTTTATATGATTTTGCAGCCTCAATGGATGGCACCAGAAGTTCTTCGAAACGAGGCTGCTGATGAAAAGTATATTCTTAATTTCTGCTTGATTAAGTTCCTTCGCTTGATTTCTGTTCTAGACTTCATCTCCAATGATGCTCTTTCTACTCTATACACGTCAGGTCTGACGTTTACAGCTTTGGAGTAATATTATGGGAGCTTGTGACTGAGAAGATCCCCTGGGAAAATCTAAATGCCATGCAGGTATAGTTTCCGCATTGGGTTTTTTGTGTGTGTGTCAATAGTCATCTTTAGATGAAAACTATAGCAAGTAACCCAAAAAATTGACCGTACCTTACTCAAAGATATACAAGGCCCATTGTAATCCAAGAAAGTGTCTCAATTTTATGAAAGCTACATCTATTTGGTCGCTGTTAGAATAGTTTCTATCAAGGCATTGTAATACTAAAGTAAAAAGAATCATCACTGAGTTGTGCAAGTTTTGTTCGAATTAGAGGTCTTGTGCCCGTCGCAAAATTTCCCTTCTGATCACAAAAGTTTGCATTTTCTGTCTCCTCTGAGTTCCTACATGTATATAAAACGTACTCACAAAGTATACTGGCAGGTGATTGGAGCTGTGGGGTTCATGAACCAGAGGCTGGAAATCCCGAATAATGTTGATCCTCAGTGGACTTCTTTAATTGAAAGCTGCTGGCATAAGTAAGTATAACATACTTAACGTTACATATACCTTGCTAAGTAAATAAAAATAGCTGTTTGGTCTTTGATAGTTATTGCATAGATGTTTCAGGACCAAAACTCTCTTTTTGCAGTAGAATCATTCTAAAACTGAAACTTTGTATCATTTTACTTAAAACTCTTTTTTGTCTATGTTTTAAGTAGTGTGTTGTTGTTGAAGTAGATGAAGCAGCAACTTATGTGAGTAAGATAATTTTGCAGTGAACCACATAACAGACCAACGTTCCAAGAAATAATGGAGAAACTAAGAGAGCTTCAACGAAAGTACACAATACAGTTACACGCTGCTCATACTGCATCAAAAGAAAAATCTTCTCTCAAGGAAAAATAAACCATAAAATTCAACAGAGGATGCATTTTGCAGTCATGAAGCTGAGCAAAAGAAGCAACAGAGAAGCTTTTTGTGTTTGTGTTGGGCAAAGAAGAATTTTGTTGACACGCAATGAAGAGAAGCAGCACAGAGAAGAGGTTTTTTGGTGTAAGCTCTATAACTTCTCTCATTGAAAGAGTCATTCTTTTCTATCGAATTGATTCTGAAAACGCCATGAGCTCGCGAGTTATAGAGGATATATATATATAAAGAAAAAACGTTATGCCTGAGGCAGACGACACTAATTTTTCTTACAGAAAAGTCTGTTTCAGGTTAAAAATACGAGAGAAAGAAACAAGCTTTGGAACACTGATTTTGAGTAAATACTCTGTCACATTTTATTGAATTTGCCCACTTTATTGGTTTTTTTTTTTTTTTTTTTTT
>OVAX01000303.1:0-13189 GCA_900406405.1 Lepidium africanum | reverse complement strand
TTTTTTTGTTTTTTTTTTTTTTTTTTTGTCGTCATAACTGGATTTAAATCTTATACTCGGGGAGGTAATGTCGGAGGATCGAATCCTTCAACTGCTAACAAGATCACTGGCCCAACTCACTCTCGACATTACGATTTTAGTATTCAAACCTCCAATTTGGTTCCGGTCTGGTTTCAAGTTTTAGGCTCATTGCTATTAATATGATATTTAACCACCCTCTAGGAAGATATTCTTTTCAAAACGAAAAAAAAAAAGCAACTATTCTTTCATGTCTTATATTACATCCGAAGTTGACCAAATGACAAGAAGAAAGGGCAATTATCTATCGTACGTGTGGTTGACATATGATGTGAACTTCATAAAATGGAAGGAAATTGTAGTTTTTTCTACATCCACACAATTCGCCATGAAAAATAAAAGATTCTAGTGATGTAAAACAAAAGATGCTTTCTTACAAAAGAGACTAACAAAAAAATATCAGAAAAAGAATATATATAATTGGCGTGTGGGTCCATTAAAATGCGGATAGTATTGCTCCGATATTTCTGTGTACAACAACATGAAAAAACAAAATCGAATTTCTCCACGAATCAGAACCTCTCACACTCACTCACCACTTTTAGTGATGTCATCAAGTACGCACTTCCTCTTCCTAAATACATAACATTTCAAATTTCTTGTGACCCAAAACAGAGAAAATATCACTTCATTTAATGTTATTTATTTCGTAACCGACTCTTTTTTTAAAGATTCTCTTTATTATTTTGTTTCTGTTCTAATAAATGTAATACTTTATGATGGGTGTATAAAAAATAAATAACTAAAAAAGAGAAATACAAGTAACAAATTTGTTAAATATATATACTATAATTCAACTTGAAATTTTCATTAAAGTAATAAGGACAATAAGTTAAGCAGCAAAGAGTCTACGAATAATCAATTTTTAAAACTTTTTTTACATTTCAGGCAAACAAAATACTTGCTTTATAATTTTAAAACTGAGATATACAAGAAAACTTTTGAAGTGGATGAAATTTTTAAGATACTGTCTAAAAGCTGGTCTCTCGTTTGAAGAGATCATTTTTTGGGATTTCTACATCATTTGGTATTATAATATTACCATTTCCAAAGAACTATTTCGAATTCAAAAGGAATTTATCCTGATCTCTCATACAAAATTTTTTAATAAAATTTGGGAAGCAAATCTAATTAAATCCCGGAAAAAAATTCTAATAAAATATAAATAATTTAATTATAGAGAAACTATTGTAATAAATTGGTCCAAGAAAAAAAGAACTGGTCTGAGTGACCCATAAAAACCGCTGTAACTCTTTCGGCCACCGTTGAATGTGATATCGTCTGGCCGCCGGTGGCTACCACAGCACCGGCGGTTGAGTCTCCTTGTAGTTCCATGTGTATAGAGCTTTATTTTTGCTTCAGATCTGAAACTTGGTATCGGGTTCGACGGTCAGTGGTCCCAATTTCACCAGCGTCAACTCCTTCTTTTGTTTCTCCGAAGGTAGTGCTTCCTTTCTGGTCGTTATCGGCGGTTTAGAAGTGCGTGAGAATAAGTGGATCTCATTTTCCGGCGATGGGTATGTTGATGTGGCTCGTGGTTTCTTCGAGTCTTCTTGGGATCTCTCCCTTGGCGCTGGTATGGTCATCTCCGGTGAGGTCGTGTTCTCTTTACGCCTCTGTAGCCTTTGTTTCTATCAGCCTCATTGAATTCCCTCAAATTTGAGCGAGTCTTCTTGTTCACCTGGGAATCTTTGAACTTTGGCATCTACAAAGATTGAGAATCATCATTTCAAGAGAAAACCGTGCATTGTTTTCAAGTCATCGGCAGTCTGATGCCCGTCTTAGATTACAGATTTTTCTTAGGTCATATGAAAGATTTGATTCATTGTTGTTTTTGGTTTTATCATTGGGATCACTATCATCTCATCCTCTTTGAAGGATTGAATGCGTTCCGAGATCTCTTTGTGGTCTATTGTTTTTTCGGTCGTTTGTAATCCTTAAACTTTTTTATCAATCAAATGGCAGAAAAAAATATAAATAATTTTAAAAAGTATTTAGATTTATAATCTTCAGATAGAGTCGGATTTTTTTTTTGTCAATATTGGATCGACAAGACCTGATCTAAAGCCTAAAGCGCACCCCTAAAATTTTTTTTTTAAGCTACCATAATGCAGCGGGTAAGAATTGAATCTTGGTGTCAAGTTATTAAGTAGATCATCCTAACCACCAGACCAAGAGTAACTCGGCGAGTTGGACTTTTAAACTCACGTAATGATGCAATATTGATGGTTTTGTTAATCTTATAGATAAAAATAAAATAATATTTGGCATTACCTCGAGTCCCCTACATATTAAACAAAAATAAAACTTCATTTGAAATAGAAAATTAATACTCCCTCCCCTCTGTTTCATTTTTACTTTATATTTTAGAAAAAAAATTTTGTTTCATATTAGTTGATATTTTAAGATTTCTAGACAAAATTTATTATCTTTTTAGTGTTTTTGATCCTATGAATTCTGCAGATTGATTTGTGATTTGTTAGATTATTTTGAAATTTGTGATAAAGTATGTTTTATTTATATAAAATATAAAATTTAATTATTTACTTAACTGTGTGAAAACCTAAAAGATAAAACGGAGGGAATATGTGGTTTATAGTATAAAATATAAAATTAATAAATCAACAAAATAATTGGAAGAAAAAATAAAGTAACAAATCTTTCAAAGGAAGCTTGAGAGAGACCGAGTCAAACTCCACCCTCTCTCTTCCTTATATAAACCCTTTAACTCTCCTTCACGTCTTTAAGCCTTTTAAGCTCAAACCACATTTTCCCAATATTTTCAAACTTCAATAGAGAGAAAGAGAGAATGTGTCCTTCTGGGAGGATTGTCAGTTCGATAACCACCGCGAATTCAGATTTCCGTCCAGCGTTCGAAATCATCGACGCAGATCGCGACGGTAAAATCAGCAGAGACGATCTCCGTGCATTCTACGCTGGTTCTTCGTCACCTTACGACGAGACAATAATCGGTACGATGATGTCTGTAGCAGACGCAAACAAAGACGGATTCGTGGAGTTCGACGAGTTTGAGAAAGTTCTAGATTCGGAACCGTTGTGTAGATCTGATGATGGATTGATGAAAGATATGTTCAAAGTGATGGATAAAGATGGAGATGGAAGATTAAGTTATGGAGATCTGAAGAGTTATATGGATTCTGCTGGTTTAGCTGTTACTGATGATGAAATTAAAGCTATGATTCGATTAGCTGGTGGTGATTCAAACGGTGGCGTTTCGTTTGATGGTTTGCTCAGAATTTTCGGTTGCTGATAAAATTATGTTTGTTTTGATCTGTGAAATTTTCTTACCTCACATTTCGATTTGTTTGTTTCGTTGTAGTTTTGTCTGTTCGTTACTTCGTAGGAGCATTTGTGTCCATTCAGATTTTGTCTTTTTTATATCATATAAAACGTGAGAAAATCAGTTCGTTGGAATTTGGAATATTTTGTATGTTTTGTGATTTTCGATTGAACAATTAATTAGTATAAAATCTACGAAACTTTGTAAATATATGTGTTAATAGAAGGTTTATTTTCAGATTTGTTGAACAGTAATAATGGGGACAAGTGGACAAAATACAATTTGTAAGTTTTGTTGACCGTGAGAGTCTTATTAAACAAAGGGACCATTTTAGACAGCTATAATGTTTATAGACCTCTCATGGATGGATTATACAAATCATAACGAAATAATAGTAGGAGTAAAATTTACTTTTTTTGTCAAAAGTATAGTGAAAATATTATTTAGTTTCAGATAAAACAAAAAGGAATACTATTTTAAGAAAAGATTTTGTTGGCTATCAATTTGGTTCTCAGACAAGTATTTTAGTGGATTGTTAGGATTAAAGCCCATTCTGTATTAAGTTACCATTAAGTTAACTAATGGACAATTTAATCGGGTTTACTAATTATGTTAACCGGAAAATTAAATTTACTGTTGGATTCACATTTATCGATCTTGCGATGGTTTAGTCGGATAGTTCTCAGACTGATGTTTTGTATTAATCTATGATAGAAATTATTATTGGGTATCAATACAAATCTTAATTATTTTTGAGAGAATTTTACAAAATTTCAATAATTTGATTTTTATTTGCGATATTTTTGTTTTTTAATAATAAAAATGAAACGAAAAGTTTTAAAATCTGTTAAAATTTTTTGACTTTGTTATAAGATAGGATTTTAATAGCTCCGTTTTCCAAAAGTTGGGTTTTAATTTGCGGTAAAACATATTATTGGGTATTTTTAGAGAAATTCATCCAGAATGCCCATTTAAAGTAAGTATTTGTATGAAATACCTACTTTTTGAGACCTTGTACAGAACGCCCTCTCTTAGACATGAATTGACCAAATTAACCCTCTTATTCGATTGAGTTTTGCTGACCCAGGTGGTGACCGCCGGGCAGTTTACAAGGTGTTTACCTTTAAACACCTTCCGGCTTCTTCTCTCTCTGTAAAAGTTTGGTCTTCTTCACTCAGTAAAATCGAAGAGTTTTTTACAGAGTCTTCTTCGTCTCTGTAAAATCAAAACCACAATCTTCTTCCCAGTGTATAAGCTTCCGGCATTGAGTACTCCTTCGCCAATGAGTAAAGGTAAACCTTCTTTCTCTCCCGTAATTCACTTCTTCTCGATTAAAAAACCTGGCTTCTCAAAATCATGTTCTAATTGGTGGATTGTATAACAGCGGCGAAAGCACTGTTAAAGATTTTGGTTATCGGAACAGTGAAGGTGATTAAGATGTCAAGGAGAAAATTTAGTTTGTGTATTTTTGCTTTCGATGTCTAGAAGGGTTTGTCGAATGCGAAAGTGTCTGGGTTTGTTAGTCGTTCTAGAATAAATTTCTGAGTCTCTTAAATCTGTTCTAGTCGTTGTCCTTGTCCTTGTCACTGAGTGTTTTTCCTAGTTGAAAGGGGTTAAATAGATTTAGGGTTTGTCTTCGTTCCAAACGTTTTGGTTTTTCTAAAGTGGGTTGAAGACAAGGACAAAGAAAATAAAATCCATAATTAATCGTTGTTACGATTGTGCAGGGTAAGATGGGTACTAAAGATGAGAGTAGTTCGTTCGAAATAGTTGAAGCTATGGCCGACGAGGTTTTCGATATAATCGAGTCAATGGGACCTGTAAGGGTTAAAACCTACCAAGGTCTATGGCGATACTTTAAAACACCACGTTGCGAGAACATAACTTACGAAAGCCTACGTGATTCCTCAGGAGAGGAATGTGATATTGACAACCAATGTCCAGAATGTTTCCTTTGGTTCAGGGTGATAATGTTCTACGTATGTTTTGAAAATCAAAATTATGTATGTTTGTGTTTTTTTTAAAATCAGTAATGCCTTGTCCATGTCTAGTGAAGGCATGTTTGGTTATCCCTGCAAGGATATATGCTAATGTAGTTCATGTATTTTCTTATGAATATTAATGACTAATATATCTTAAATTGGTACTTATGTCCATGTCATTTAAATATTAAAGCTGAAGTCCTTATTTCTTGATGCTGGATATCAGAATTGAACATAAAGGCTGCGTAAGTTGTCCATGTTTCTGAATTGACATTGTATGTCGTCCATGTATTCATTTTTATAAAAAAGTTGAACAAACTGGGAACAATAGAGTGGTTGTCCATGTCTTTATATTTAATAACTCTGTGTATTGACATTAACATTTTTCCATGTCGTTATAGTGAAATTTATATTAATGTCCATGTCATTCAGTCAATATCGTTATTTTCCGAAGCCCATATTTCGTAATTGAACATAGCAACTACATAAGTTGTCCTTGTCTCTAATCATACATATGTTCATGTCTCTATTCATACATATGTCCATGTCTCTGTAATGACATTAACAATGGACTGGTCATCCTTGTCTTCATACATGACAATTGCGTGTTGTACAGAAAACATATATCCATGTCTTTGATTTGACATTTAATTTTGTCTATGTCTTCATATTGAAAATAGGTATGTAATGTAATTTTGTCCTTGTCTCCATATACTCGCTTATGAATTGAGGAACCATGGACATGTGTCCTTGTCATTGTATTTGTCTTTAACCATATTTGTCCATTGTCTTTAAAACTAGTAATACGATTCGAGATATGTCCATGTTTGGAATATAATAGTATTAGTGTCCTTACTTATTTGTCCTCGTGTCCATGTCCATGTCTGGGTAGTTGTATTATATAACGAGATTTCAATATCAAAAATGGTCCTTGTCCTTGTCTTTACACATCTGAAACTTTAATATCAAAAATGGTCATTGTACTTAACACATCTGAAATTTCTCTCTAATAGGTAAAGACAAATATGCGTAATGTATGTATATCGCTTGTGAATTGGGGCACAATGGACATGTGACCTTGTCTTTTTCTAGGTCTTTAACCATATTTGTCCATTGTCTTCAAACTAGTAATACGATTCGAGATATGTCCATATTTGGAATATAATAGGATGAGAGTCCTTGTCTTTAAATACTTACTTTCCGTATTGTATGACCACCATGGACATGTGTCCATGTCCATGTCTAGGTAGTGGTATTAATATCACAATTTTCCATAAGGGGATTTCAATATCACAATTGTCTTTGTCTTTAACACATGTAATAAGAAACAAATGCGAGATGTGTCGTTGTCTTTATAACATTGAAATATGAAATTTGTCTTGCTAAAGGACAAATATGTGTAATGTATGTATCTACAGCAACATCTGATACAAGATTAAGTGAACTCAGATCTAAAATATTTTTTGGTAAATCAAATGCAAGATTAAGTGAATTACCAGACATAAATGGTAAAGTCGTAATCTTTAACAAAACTCTATCTGATTTTCTCAGAAACTTCAATCCGAGATAATGATAATCAGAACCGACAGACGAGATTAGGTTAAAAGTTGTAATCTTTATCAAAACTGGCTTCAGCTGTAGTGATGATTTGAGGTAGATAGAAGAGATGCGTGATGCATTGAGGTTGAAGAGATGCTGTGTTCTAGATTCGAATTTGTAAAGTTAATTGGTTGAGATGAATTAGGAAGAGAGATATAAAAGTTGCCCTTTTGGATCGAGATGAACGTGATATAATAATCCAGCTTCGATCAGGGATAAGTTGTAATTGCAAGTGTCTAGAGTAGTGACAGAGGGCATTCCATATAAGAAAAACATAGATAGGGCATTTCACACAAATAGTCTTCAAAAGAGGGCATCCCGGACAATTATTTCTTAATACAAACTATAGTTTTTGCCAAAGCTTTTTTTAGTAATTTCTTGATACTTTAGGACAAAGTGTTTTCTTTACGGGGAGGCACTGATAGATTAGCTATGCTATTGGCTTTTGTGGAGAAAAAACAGAGATCAAAGAGGAATTTCTTTGTTTTTTTAATTGTGGACATTTTTAAAACCCAATTTTGTAAAGTCAACAAACCGTTTGATATTATTTCTGCACCTTAAAACGTTTAGGGATAAAATTGCTAATTCTAAGAAGTCGAGGAATTATATACTCTTTTCTTCCATATACATTAGAATAAGAATTAATTAAGAAAACACTACTGATACTATTCAATCCTTTAACAAAGAGACATTTTCAATCCAATTTTTTCAATTATGATTTCCCAATTTTTATGGCTTGATTGGAATTTTTTTCATTTTATTTGAAGAAGAAGAAGAAGAAGGAAGAGATAAAAAGGAGACGTAAGCAAAATCGTCAATTCGCGTCTACAATGATGGTCTACAAAACCCTCCCAAAAGGTTCTAAAATGCAAGTTTGATAGAGCTTTATTTTATTTTAGGACAATTTTTTTTTATGATTGATAACAAAAACATTATGATGAAACAAATAATCGATAGTTGTTTTTTAAAGAAAGATTAGTTTTGAAAATGAATTGTTGACAAAAGAAATTGAATTGACTATATACGAGCTAACAAGGATCCTAAGTTTGTATCATGACAATAAGGAACACATACAATAGAAATATTACTATAAAATACAACACAAGATCATAAACATTGAACAAAGGTAGCAGTAGCACCATCAATTCTGTCGTTTCTGGTGATCTAGCTCAGATCAAGTCAATTTGGCCAGATTCGATTGCTGCTTTTACAATCTTGTAACGTATGAAATAGAGATCACCATGCTCTATTGTTGGGTTTTGATTACAAAATTTAAGTGGACCAGAATGAGGCCCAACTTGTGTGATATCAAAACCGATTTATTCAATGGGCTTTCACATAAGGAAAAGTATATGTAACAATATACGTATACATATATACAGCAAGATAAGAAGAAGATTACATATAAGGATTAGAATAAGTTGTTTTGTTTAAAGATGAAGAAGATACAGAATCTTCGATAAATCTCCATTAACGGGCTGAGCTTCTTCTTCTTATTGTCTTTGTTTTCATCTTCTTCTCTTTGCTCTATATTTGATTCTTCTGTGACAATGACTCACTCAAATGGCATTCAAGATTGAAAAACCAAAGTTAAAGTTCTAAGTAATTGATCGTTTCTTCTTGCTCAAGGGTGTGTGCGAGATTGCTTAAGCTCAGAAGATCTCTCTTCGGCTTTGCGTATTTTGGTTACTTCATTTTGCAGATTTCTTGCTTGATTCTCGTTCATCTCATTCTTCAATCAACTGAACCAACAATCTTAAGCAAACATTGACTCGATTGAGGCCGTAAGATGAAGAACGGAATTGTCCCAGACTTATCCAAGCTGCAACCTCTCACCGAGCAAACTACCGAAGGTGGTCGGAGGAGTTACTCTTCTTTTTCCAGGAAACATGGATCGATTACATCCTCTCTGAAGATGAAGAATCAATCGGAGTTGATTATGCTACTGATACAGTTCAAGATCCAATAAAGAAAGATGATAAAGATTCATCAGATCCTGCTCACATCGAAGCTAAGAAGCAGAGGAAAGAAAGCTCAGCTGAAGAACATAATCAGACATGTAGAGGACACATCTTGCGTCATATTTCTAAGAAGCTCTTCGATATACATGTGAGCTTTGATTCTGCAAAAGAAATCTGGATGAACCTCAAAAAGAAGTATGGAGGAGAAGACGAAGGGAAGAAGCAATATATCACATCTCAATGGGCATGTTTCAAGATCAGAGACGATATTCCAGTCTTAGACCAGCTTCACGACTACGAAGCTATAGTTTCAAGGATTCAAGTAAAGGGAATGTGTATTGATAATCATCTTGCAGCTTTGGTGTTGGTTGATAAATTTCCTGACTCTTGGAACAGCTACAGGTCAAAGCTTAAACACGAGAAGAAAAGGATGAATCTCGATGAGCTAATTTCAGACATAATGATTGAGGAAGCGAACATAATGTATCAAAGTAAGAATACTGAATCTAGACCTTATAAATCTGATGCTAATCCTGCAGAATTTTTTACCGAAACTGGGAAAACAAAGTGGAAAGGGAAGAAAAAGGCTAAGGAGAATAAAGTTGGTCAGAAGCAAAATGTTGATTTTAAGAAGAAGATAAAGTGTTAGAACTGTGTCTTTGCTGCATCAGACAAAATAGAATGGATTGCAGACTCTGGTTCTACAAGGCATATTTGCAACAAGAAATTTCTGTTTAAGAAGATGGAAGACAATGGCAACAACACTTATACTTGGGTGATGCAAGATGGCTTAAAGTTGACGAAATTAGAGAAATTGAACTAAAGATGTCATCAGGGAAAACTCTTACCTTAACTAAGACTCTCTTTGTACCTAATATGCGTAGGAATCTGATTTCTAGTGCTGTTTTGATGAATACTGGTGTTAAATAAACTATAGAGGGTGGGATGTTGGTTTTGACTAAGAATGGAGACTATGTGGATGAAGGGATCATACACGAAACCTAAGCACCTTACTCTCCACAGCAAAACGGTATTGCTGAATGAAAGAACTGGACACTCAAAAACATGATGAATGCAATGTTGTTGAGCTCAGGTATGAATGACCAAATGTGGGGGAAACTGTGATATCTGCTTGTCATATCTTGAATAGAGTACCTCATAAGAGAATTAGTAGCACATTGTATGAATTATGGAAGTGTTATCCTCCAAATTTGAGTTACCTTAGATCATGGGGCTGCTTAGTGAAAATAAGTTTGCTTGAGTTCAAACGAACCAATATTGGCTCAAAGACATATGATGGAATCTTCATAGGATATACTAGTAACAGTGCAGCGTATAGATGTATTGCGTTTGATAAATCATCTTTGACACTATGACAAGTGATTGAATCTCGTGATGTTGAGTTCTTTGAAGACATCTTTCCTTTTAAGAAAGACATTGAATCTATGAGATTGTTAAATCCATCTTTGAGCTCAAGTTCTGATGACATTGTTTCTGCAGCTCTATCTAAGAAAAGATCCTTAGAATATACAAATGAATCAGAATTAAGGAGTAAAAGGTCAAGAACTTCGACTGATTATGGTGAAAATTTTATTATTTACTTTCTTGTAGATGAGGATGAACTCAATGAAGAAATCATATTCACATTACTACTAGATGAGGAACCTTTGTCTTACTCTGAAGCTATGAAGTCTATAAATGCTCTCTTTTGGAAAGAAGCAGTGGACATCAAATATGATTCAATCATATCTAATCCTGCCTGGGAAATAGTTGATCTACCAAATGGATGCAAAGCTATGAGATGTAACTGGATTTTGAAGAAGAAGCTAAAGACAGATGGAACAATAGAAAAGTTCAAAGCAGACTCGTAGCTCAAGGATACTCACAGAAACATGGAGTAGATTTCTTTGACACTTATGCTCCTATTACTAAAATTGCTTCAATTAGAATGCTGTTAGATAGTGCTTCATCTTATTGGTTGATTGTACATTAAATGGATGTTAAAACAGCATTTCTAAATGATGATTTAGATGAGGAAATATACATGATGCAACTAGAAAGTTTTGTGAAAAAGGCTGTGAAAATAAAGTGTGTAGATTGAAGAAATCGCTTTATGGATTGAAACAGGCTCCTAAGAAATGGTTTGAAATAGCTCAGTTTTGTTTGAGAACGGGTTTGTTTCTAATACAGGAGATACTTGTATCTTTAGCAAGATGGACAAATCTAAATATGTGATAATTTGCCTCTATGTTGATGATATGTTGATTTTGGGATCTGATTTGGCTATAGTTGAAGAAACAAAAGGTTTTATTTGTTCAAATTTCAGCATGAAGGATCTCAAAGAAGTTGATGTCATATTGGGTATTAAGGTAACAAAAACAAAGGAAGGTTTTAGTTTATCTCAGTCTCATTATGTTGTAAAGGTTCTTAAGAGATTTGGTTATTAGGACAAACCGGATGGTAGAACACCATATGATTCATCTTTGCATCTATGTAAGAATAGTGGAGAAAGTGTAAGGCAAAGTGAATATGCAAAGATGCTTGGAAGTGTGATGTATTTGATGAATTGTACAAGGCCATACATCGCTTATGCTATGAGTAGACTGAGTCGTTATACAAGCAGTCCAAATGAAGACCATTGGAAAGCAATGGATTGTCTCTTAAGATATCTTAAAGGAACGCAAAACTGGAGCTTGAATTATAAAGGATCTACATGTGTCTTGGAGGCATTTTGTGATGCAAATTGGGTAACAGACAACGATGAGATTAATTCAACTAGTGGATATGTTTTTGTGCTTGCAGGTGGAGCTGTATCGTGGAGATCTAGAAAGCAAACGTGCATTGCAAGATCCACGATGGAATCCGAGTTGATAGCCTTGGAGTTAGCTGCACAAGAAGCAGATTGGCTAAGAAGTGTTTTTGCAGACTTACCAATGGTTAGTAAGTCTTGCTCTTCTATCTTAATAAGATGTGACTCACGAGCTGCCATTAGAGTGGTTATGAATAAGCTCTATAATGGAAAGAAACAGCACATATGGATGAGACACAAAGTGTTAAGAGAGCTTATGGAAGCCGATGTCTTGTCCATTGAATTTGTGAGGTCTGTGAAGAATTTAGCAGACCCATTCACAAAGACTTTGTGCAACCGTATGGTAAAGGATATAGCAAAGGAAATGGGTCTTAACTTGACTTGAGTTTGTGATAATCTTAATGCTCCTTACTGCTGACTTTATTCATTTAAACCACAGTTCAAAAGGTCAAAGCAAAAGAGAGTCATGAAAACTTGGATAAGTCTGTAATATGTATAAACCGATTGGACAGAATCTCGTGTAAAAGAGATGATCATGTTTATGATGAATGAAATGAGAGTTTCATATGTGAATGTATAAGTCTCTTACACAGTATGGAAACAGATTAAATGTTGGAACAATGTAGTATGTAAAACACGATGCTACTTAACAATAAACTTATGTCTATGTGCTTTGTCACAAAAAAGTTTGATTCAAGTCCTCTGGACAATTAATGGAAAATTTGTGAATTCAAGTGGGGGATTGTTGGGTTTTGATTACAAAATTTAAGTGGGATTGTTGGGTTTTGATTACAAAATTTAAGTGGACCGGAATGAGACCCAACTTGTCTGATATCAAAAACCGATTTATTCAATGGGCTTTCACATAAGGAAAAGTATATGTAACAATATACGTATACATATATACAGCAAGATTAGAAGAAGATTACGGATAACGATTAGAACAAGTTGTTTTGTTTTGAGATGAAGAGGATACAGAATCTTCGATGAATCTCCATTAACGAGCTGAGCTTCTTCTTCTTATTGTCTTTGTTTGCATCTTCTTCTCTTTGCTCTGTATTTGATTCTTCTGTGACAATGACTCAATCAAATGGCGTTCAAGATTGAGAAACCAGAGTTAAAGTTCTAAGTAATTGATCGCTTCTTCTTGCTCAAGGGTGTGTGCGAGATTGCTTAAGCTCAGAAGATCTCTCTTCGGCTCTGTGTATTTTGGTTACTTTGTTGTGCAGATTTCTTGCTTGATTCTCGTTCATCTCACTCTTCAATCAACTGAACCAACATCCATTTCCACAGTCTCAGGGCTCTCTCCTCTGCCAAAACCAATAATAGAAAGAAACCCTCACTTAGATTACACAAGGCTTGTTGCGTATATGTTTATGGAATGATAAGAGAACTCTCACTCTTCATATAGATTGAGGGAGACAAAGTTCTTGCTTTTACAAACAACGAAGGTATCCAA
>OVAX01000302.1:0-93082 GCA_900406405.1 Lepidium africanum | reverse complement strand
AATAAACCGAGAGAAAAATTAGTCTCATGGGATGATCTTTTATCAGCAGCAGCCAACTAGGTCCGAGGCTTTCGTGCCCCATATTTTTTTCAATTAACAAAAATCAATAATAATAGTTTTAGTTATGGACTATATTGCAATTTTATGAGTTTTAGTACTCAAAATTTGTTATAATTTTTCTAGTATTACAAAAAAAAACTCAAAATTGTAATACTTTTTCTAGTATTTTTTTGGGTCGATATACTTTTTCTAGTATTACAAGTAACCATATTCGTCACTAGATATAACTATATATAGTTTTGTTGACAATTTGAATTGACAATATTCAATCAATTATCCATAATTTGAAGAATGTAAATCCTATCATGTAGAATTGTACAATTTTCTGAAATAAATGTTTATTTCTTCAATTACAATTCAATAAATCGTGCCACTTCTAACCAATTTGTCAATAATGCATTCTATATATGTTTTAACATCTCTGATGCATGTAGTAGACCATAATCATATTCTTTAGGACATTGTATCAATCTCCTATGAGTGAGGTCTTGTTACGAACATGAGCTAAATGGTAACAAGCTCGCACAAGTGAGGCAACAGGTAAATGGTAACAAGCTCGCACAAGTGAGGCAACGAGGACGAAAGTGGACTATGATTGAATAAGCCAAAATTTCCAGTGATCAATGTCCTTCAAATTGTGACTATAAGGCCACCCAAAAGTTTGCTATTTGATCAAATAGAGGTGAGAAGACACAATGCCTTGAATGATTATATAATATTGTGTTGTACCATTATTTGATTGCGATCCAATTATAATTTTATTCTCTCAATTAATATAACATTTTATTTATAAAAAAAAATTTATAAAAATCTCTTTACAAAAAACACTGTTTTAATTTCTGAAAATTAAGAAGATTATAATCCATAATACACTACAAAGGTGTAAATTTAGTATGAAAGTTGAGGCAATATCTCCATTAAAAGTCTTTTCAGTTAGCAATTTAAAGATCAATCCAAGATCCACTTCAATGGTGTTAAATATATCTTGTGAAGTATATAAGCCAAACTTGTTACTTTATCTTCAAAAGTCTTCACCACATTCTTTCCATCATCTATATCAATTTTTTTAAGAAACACACCCATAATGTCTTCTACCCATTTATCGATAATCTTCGAAACATTAAGCATCTATTAATATCATCCTTAGGCTCAAAGTTTTGATAAACTAATAGGCTGCTATCTAGACTTATAGCAACATCTTAACATAAACTAATCAACTTGAATTCAAATCTACGTGATTATGCGATCTGTGCGAAAGATGTGCACGTGAATCATCTTCTCCACATTCCCTTTGTTTGCTAGATTTTCAAGAAAGGTATCCATATAAGTAGCTTTTTAATATTACGGCCTGACATCTGCAAAAGAAAAAAAGTTGAAAAGAAAAAAAATATTTTGTTCAATTCAACAAACTAATGTTTACCCTGCTAATATTCTATATAGTGTTTATTTCGGATTTACCAACTTGTAAAATTTATATCTTTTAACTCAAAATTTTTTTTCGCTGATTCCATTTCGAGAAGCTAGATGAATGAGTCAAGAATTCATATTATATTTATTCATAACTTGGTTTGTTCTAGATCGGCTGAAAAGCTTCTAAAAGTGATAGTAAACTAGAGATGAAAGCATACAAATCAAACGCAAACTAGAGTTGGAGGCATACAAAGAGGAAGCTGCAAAAGACGATTTGGAGTATAAACAAGACTTGAGTATGAGAGTTGAAAAGTTGGAGATGGGGTGGTGGAGGTTGCTTGTTAAGAAGTTTGTCTGACAGAAGCCACGAGAAATACTAATAAGTAGAATATTTTAAAATTTTAAGGGTAGGGTAACACTATTATAAGCTTTGACTTGTCGCCAAAATTGTCGCAGAGAAATACTAATTAGTAGAATATTTCAGAAGTTTAAGAGTAGTTTTGTAATTTAGAACACTACTATAAGCTTTGACTTGTAGTCTTCATCTTAGGCTCGGCCAAGTCGTGTTGGTTAGATTATTTCTCATCTCAACTTTCTCGGACTGGATGGTGTTCGGGTAGATTATTACGGTCGAGGAGTCCATCACTTAGAATTACAGATTTTCTATCTCATTATAACAATGTGAATGTTGATCATTCTCACTTATCTATATACATTCATCTTTATCGTTTGTTAAAATTTCTATAATATAGGTATTATTCAAGAGGCATGGAAAGCGTTATGTGCATGCAAAGGGAGATATATAGTAATAGATCCAAACGAAAAATATAGCATATTTAGTTGACATATATGATCCATATTATAGTTTATATATCATTCACTTCAAGAAATCAACATATTCTCGATGGAAGAATCCATTTGAAATCTGTCTAAAAACAGAGTGTTTCGACGAATTTCAGACGAAGTTATTTATATCATTTATGATTCTTATGGGTAATTGGGGGTGAGAAAAATAAACCGAGAGAAAAATTAGTCTCATGAAATGATCTTTTATCAGCAGCAGCCAAATAGATCTGAGACTCTCGTGGGCCATATCTTTTTCAATAAACAAAAATCAACAATTATATATTTAGTTATGGACTATATTGCGATTTTATGAGTTTTATTACTCAGAAAATTGTTATAATTTTTCTAGTATCACAAAATAAAACTCAAAATTGTTATAATTTTTCTAGTGTACAAAATAAAACTCAAAATTGTTATAATTTTCTAGTACTACAAAATAAAACTCATGTAAAGCCTACGTTTTCCCATGGTTCTCTTTACTTGGGACTGCAGCAATCTATTCATGGCCTGTTTTTGCTTATTGTAACTATATGCTATAATCAATCAATCATTGTTCAGACTTCTTCTTTTCTTTTTATGGTTTGTTTTCTTCAGACCGTCTTGATTTTTTCTTTTCTTTTTCAGCAGTTTCATCAGAAGAATAAATAAATTTGTTATTGAATCTGATACTTTTTTTGTTTTTTTTTGATAAAGGGCATAACATGATGTTTTTATGAAAATGCTAAATATTTTCGATGTATAAATTACATCTTATTACAACACCATTTTCACTCTTCTACAATTCTATTCATCCTATAAATTATTTCACTGATTGTGTCATAAAATGAATACAGAGCTAATTTTTAATCGCTACCATAATACTTGTGGTTCAAAAATTAACTGTGTGCGAGTGGATTTAACGTCAAGTATATATTAAACAAACACTAAAGTTTTTAACAAATAGATAAATAAGATAATTATCTAAGCGTCGGCACAGAGTGAGTGACCATAAATGATTAAGTGAGAATAAAAGATTAGTGAAGTGACATAAATGTATAACTACTGTTTCTATTATAAACAAAAATGATCTAATATATACAGAAAAATTAGTGTCGGTTCTCTGAAATCAACGTTAGCATGTTACTTTCAATTGTGACCAAAGTAGGACCCATTCACCTGCAAGCTGCACTGGAAATATATGCGAGACAGCTTTATTCTTATTATTATTTTACACATATCTGTTATAATTATAAGACCACCACAAGTCCTCTATCAAATCACCAGCCATCGAATTCTCCTCCAGAACAATGGCTTCTTCTTTCTGTCGAGCAACCATCTTGCTCCTCATTCTCCATCTTCTATCTTTATCAAATGCTCACAACATAACACGAATCTTAGCCAAAGACCCTTCTTTCTCCACTTTCAATCATTACCTTTCAGCCACTCATCTAGCCGATGAAATCAACCGCCGACAAACAATCACTGTCTTGGCCGTTGATAACTCCGCAATGTCCTCAATTCTCTCCAAAGGCTACTCACTTTACACAATCCGTAATATCCTCTCCCTCCATGTCCTCGTCGATTACTTCGGTACCAAGAAACTACACCAAATCACCGATGGCTCAACTTCCACTGCTTCAATGTTCCAATCAACTGGTTCCGCTACTGGTACTTCTGGTTATGTTAATATCACCGATTTAAAAGGTGGTAAAGTAGCTTTCGGTGTTCAAGAAGATGATAGTCATCTCACAGCTCATTATGTCAAATCCATCTTTGAGAAACCCTACAATATCTCAGTTATTCATATCAATAATGTTTTGACTTCTCCTGAAGCAGAAGCTCCAACAGCAAGCCCTAGCGATCTTATTCTCACTACGATTCTCGAGAAACAAGGATGCAAATCCTTCGCCGACATTTTGAAATCATCCGGTGCAGTTAAAACGTTTCAAGAAACCGTTGACGGAGGTTTAACGGTTTTTTGTCCTTCCGACAGTGCTGTCGGAAAATTCATGCCGAAATACAAAGCTCTTTCTCCGGCGAATAAAACAGCTTTGGTTTTGTACCATGGTATGCCGGTTTATCAGTCATTACAGATGCTTAGGTCTGGTAATGGAGCTGTTAACACATTAGCAACGGAAGGTAATAACAAGTATGATTTCACCGTTCAGAATGATGGAGATGATGTGACGCTTGAGACAGATGTTGTTACGGCTAAGGTAATGGGAACGTTAAAAGATGAGGAGCCGTTGATAATTTATAAGATTGATAAAGTGTTGTTACCTAGGGAGATTTATAAGGCTGTTAAAACGTCGGCTCCAGCTCCTAAGTCGAGTAAGCATAAGTCAAAGAATGCTGAGGCTGATGCTGATGGACCTAGTGCTGATGCTCCTTCAGATGATGATGGTGATGTCGCTGATGATAAAAACGGTGCCGTTTCGATGATGAGTACGAGTATGGTTGTGACGGCCATTGTTGGACTCTGTTTGGGGGTTTGGTTCGTGTGATGTGAATCCCAATCTTGTTTTTTTTTTTGTTTCAGTTTTTTTTTTATTTAAAAAATTCTTTGTTTACGTTTTGATTTGTCCACTTGTTTTGGATGGGATTTGTTTTTACTTATTAAAGAAATGTGATTATGATTTAAATGAGTGATGGATACGTTGGATTCACGTGTTGTTACGAATATAGTGTCGGTGGGAATCGTAATAGTGTGAGCTGTATTAAATATACATAAAACATTATATACTATTCTCTTAAATTTATTCATTTTATATTTGCAGTTATTGGAGTTATAGAATGATCATCCCATTCTCAAAAAAAAAAAATTCTCTCAATATTTCCTGAGGCTAAGAAAAATTAAATAAAAACAAACTTATATAGCACAATCATTCTCATGGATCGGTTGATCAAAAAAAAATAAAAAAGCATTCTCATGGATCGAGCCATTTGTCACTTTGACGATAAGTGCCATATTTATAGAACAAACTTAATTAGCACAAACTCTGTTTCTTCGTCACTCTCTTACTTGAACCTTCTGTTTCTGTTATTGAAGTTTATTAAATGTAACAAACCACAAAATCGAATCGGTTACTGATTCATTTCAATTTTACCAGCTTCCTTTTAATTAAACCAAGTCTGATTTAATTGAACCAAACCAATCTTCAACTCTAAATTGTCTTTGGGTTATACCAAACCACTAATCCTTTGAAACTTCTCTTGAATTCTCTTTAAGACAAGCCAATAATTCACAATTTTCCACCTTTGGCAACAATATGTAAACAGCTTGGCTTGATAGCTTTGCCATTGCTAATACAATACCGTGTGACCAGTTGATGAATGCTACAAAACAATAAGAAACCACCAAAAATCAGTTTTAGAGGTTTTAGTCTTCTCCATTTCTTGTCTTCGAATGAGCTACTTGATTAAGGCCATCTCCATCACAATTTGCTTTATCACCTTTCTCCTATGTATAGTGTGAGCCAACTTATATATAAGAAATACAAACAATTTAATTAATTGGAATAGGTTACATAATATACGTGCTCTCCATAAAAACATCAAAAAGATCCATTTATTAGTTTTGATAGGGGGATTTGGGCTGTAAATAGGATTTATTAGTATCGTTAAATTGAGTAGTGGGAGAAATACAAAGGTTTGGGAAAGAAATGTTGTAATTAAAATTGAGCTTTAAAGATTCAATAAATATGGTGGAATGGAGAAAAATGGAGGAAAGATAAAAGGTTTGTGTGAAAACATAGTGTCGAACTATTAATCCTATAAACAAACATATGTGAAGTTTTATTACCTGGATAGATTACGTAAAATTCTTTTACTCTCTCCAGATTACAAGAGACATATAAATGTTCTGAGTAATAAATTATTTTTGTGGAAACAATAGAACCCAATACAATGTGAGCATGGTGCTTATCTTTTACTTTTTCAGTAAACTCTATCCACAAAATTTGGAATGTTTATTTCATACTACAACTCTCAACTCTACTTGCAAATACAATTAACAACACATAGATATATATATATTGTCAACATATATATATATATGCATAATGTTAATATAATATATATATATATATACACATTTAATAGGAAAATAAATAAAATGATGGTGAGGCAATGATATCTTTTTGATGATATTTTTGTTTCTATCAAAAAAAAGACAATAATTTCTTTGTTTGCAAAATTCATTACTTATTTATTACATCATTGGGAAAAAAATTCAATGACAAAACATTTTGTTTTCATTGCTTGATAGAGCTAATTAGTCTGAAACCATAAACTAAAGAATTTGAGTAGTTGACATAAGATGATATTTTTGTTTTTATCAAAATAAAAGACATTAATAGCTTTTCATTTTATTTCTCTATGTTTCCATTGTTTCACTTTTGTAAATATATATAAAATAACAATTTCGATTGCTATTAGAACTTGAATATATTGTTCACATTGCTTCCAAAAATTACGTTCTTTAGACTCTATTTTTTGAAACATCAACATTTCGGATTCTGGATCTCTAGCAACTTTGCTATGGAGATTGATCACCTTTGAATTCAAATCCACATGATTATGCAATCTCGTGCATAAAATGTGCACATGAATCATCTTCGACACATTCTTTCCGTTAGCTAGATTGGGATTTTCAACAAATTTATTAATACTGTTTTGTTCAATTCAACAAACTAATGTTTACCTTGCTAATATTACATATAGTATTTTTGAAGATTATATAATCCATAACATCAAGAAAAATCTAATTGAAATGTCTGAACCTGTGAACAAAAACAAAATAAAAAATTGGTGAACACAAAGAGGATACATGTTAATAAAATTTTAAAGCATATCACTTACTAAAACCCAAACTAAAGTTGAAGATTATATATAATCAAAAAACTTAACAAAATTAAATGAAACTTTGAACTTAAAATGAGAAAGTGACATGTGAACATCCAAAGCCAAAACATAATATAGATGAAACTTTAACAAAAAAACTTTTCTAAAACCAAAAATCTTGGAAAAGAAAATGGAAACAAAAATGTCTGAATAGAGAAATTACTTACTAAAACTCAAACTCAAGGTGAAGTGAAGATTATAATTGAATAATGAAACCTTTGAACTTTTGGAAAAAGGAGAAAATTTTTTTGAATAGTTTATACAATGTAACATAACATAGATACATGCAAATTTTCGTAGTATTATTATGGTTAAAATTACAACTCGAGCTAGGGTAGCCTTGATCTGCTTGTTTGACACCTCCACTTGACCACTGGTTTGTGGATGATAAGGTGTAGCTACCTTATGCTTAACTCCATTATTCCTCACAAGGTTCTCAAACACTTTATTGGCGAAGTACGATCCTCCATCACTGATTACTACTCGAGACACTCCAAACCTGGAGAAAATGATGCTCTTGAACAACTTGATAATGACCTTAGTGTCATTGGTCAGACAGGCTACATCTTCAACCCACTTCGAGATATAGTCCACTGCGATGAGGATGTAGCAATTCCCATGGGATGGTGGGTTGAATGGTCCCATGAAGTCGATTCCCTAGTAGTCAAATATCTTAACTTACAAAATTTAGTTCTATGGCATTTCATTTCTTCTGCTGATATTACCTATTCTCTAACACGGATCACACTTGGAGATGAAATCCTGAGTATCCTTGAACACAGTCGGCCACCATAATCTTGATTGCAAAATCTTCTGAACAGTCTTGAATGTGGCAAAATGTCCACCGTAGGCTGACCCATGACAGTGCTCTAGGACACCCTGAAGCTCTTCCTCTGCTATACATTTTCTGAATAAACCGTCTGCCCCTTTCTTGTATAAGTAGAGCTCATCCTAGAAGTAGTGATTAACATCTCTGAAGAATTTTTTCCTCTGATAGGAGTCCAAACACACCTCATCGACGACCAGGTAGTTGACCAAATCTGCATACCAAGGTAGAGTGGATCCAGCGAGCCTCTTGCTGATTTGAGAACAATTCTCCTCCGCTCCTAAAGTCATGAGCTGCTCCTATGACATCGAGTCATCAATAGGGATTGAGTCCTCAATCAACATTCGTGACAAGTGATCTGCCCCTCCATTATTCACTCCATGTTTGTAAACTATTTCCATGTTAAACTCTTGCAACAACAGTGTCCATCTTAGTAATATGGGCTTAGTGTCCTTTTTCTTCATCAGGTACTTCAATGCAGCATGATCAGTGTGAACAATCACTTTGGATCCTACTAAATACGATCTGAATTTCTCAAATGTGAATACTACATCAAGAAGTTCCTTTTCCGTGGTTGTGTACTTGACTTGGGTGTCATCAAGAGTCTGCTAGCGTAATATATCACATTCAACTTCTTATCCTTTCTCTGACCCAGGACTGCTCCAACAGCAAAATCACTCGCGTCGCACAAGATCTCGAATGGAAGAGTCTAGTCCGGACCTTGGACTATTGGAGCAGAGATCAACGCTTCTTTGATCTTAAGAAAAGCTTTGAGACACTCAGAGTCAAAGTTGAACTCGACCTCTTTGCAGAGTAGGCGCGTCAGGGGCCTTGCACTTTTGGAAAAGTTCTTGATGAACCTTCTGTAACACCCAGCATGACCCAGAAAGCTTCGAATATCCTTCACTATCTTAGGGGGCTGCAGTTGAGCCATGACTTCAATCTTTGCCTTATCAACCTCAATACTCTTCTCAGATATCTTGTGCCCCAACAATATCCTTTCTTGAACCTTGAAGTGACATTTTTCCCAGTTCAACACAAGGTTTATCTCTACGCACCTGTTAAGCACCTTGCACAAATTTGATAAACAAGAGGAGTGGGAAGAGCCATGGACGAAGAAATCGTCCATGAATACCTCTACCACATCTTCAATCAAATCTAAGAAAATAAAAGTCATACAATGCTGAAATGTAGCATGAGCATTGCACAACCCAAACGGCATGCGTTTGTATGCAAAGGTGCCATAAGGGTAGGTAAAATTAGTTGTTCCTGATCATCCGGGTGTATAGGGATCTGAAAGAACCCACTATACCCATCAAGGAAACAGTAATACTTTTTACCAAACAACCTTTCAACCATTTGATCAATAAACGGCAAAGGGAAGTGGTTTTTCCTAGTGGAGAAATTTAGTCTACTATAATCTATACGCATCCTATGCCCCGTTATGGTTATAGTGGGTATTAGTTCATCTTTATCGTTCTTAAATCCAGTGATACCCTCCTTCTTAGGAACACAATGCACAGGTGAAACCCACTTATAATCAGAAATCGAAAAGATAACATCAGCGTCTAGCAACTTAAGTATTTTTTTTTTCACAACTTCTTTAAGGTTAGGGTTCAGTCTCCTCTGGGGCTCTACGCTATAATGAGATTCATCCTCTAGGTGTATTCTATGGGTGCAAAAGTTTGGGGATATTCCTCTAATATCTTTAAGGGTGCATCCTATAGCCTTTCTAAAACGTTTAAGCTCAGTTAATAGCAAGCTCAATTCATCATCACTCAAAGCATCATTGACTATTACTGGATAAGTGGAATTAAGGCCCAGAAAAGCGTACCTTAGCCTCACAGGAAATGGTTTCATTTCCACTTGGGGTGCCTTGAGCTCAGAGCAGTCATCAGTGACTGTAGTACACTTGAGTACCTGCAGCTCGAGTCTGGCATGGATGCAGTCGAGTGTAAACTCACTCCTTTACCCACTGGACACGTCTCATCCAATTCTTCAATCACTACTAAACTCTTGACGGGTCTGTGTGAATCCAGGAGTTTCCCATAACACTCAGCTTCCATACTCAAATACCCCTCAGTGGCTGGCTTAGTCAAGGCAACTTGCAGTTGATCTTCTGCTGCCAACTCCTCTAGCAACTCATCAGCTAGAGCATCCATTTCATGAATTGAAAACACTTGACCCTCAATCGTTGATTTCTTAATCACATCATTGATGTCGAACTTCATCTTAAGGTCCTGACCAAGATTCAACTCCATTACCCCATTCTTGACATCAATCAATGCACTTGTTGTGGCCAAAAAAGGTCTTCCAAATAACAGAGGATTTTTAAGCTCTTCTTCCATCTCCAAAACGACAAAATCTGTTGGTATCTCAACTCCTCCGACCTTCACAGAAAGGTCTTCTAAAATGCCATGAGGGATTCTCACGGACATATCTGCTAGAACCAACGAGATCTTGCAGGATTTGTAATCAACAAGGCCTAACCTCTTTGCTACTAAAAGTGACATGAGACTAATTGAAGCACCAAGGTCACAGAGACACTTGCTGAATGATAAGGGTCCAAACGAGCATGGGAATGTAAAGGTTCCAGGATCACCAAGCTTTCTCAGCACAACCTTCCTTTGGATTAAAACGCTAATCTCATGCGTCAATACCACTATACCCTCGACTTCTAGAGTACTCTCCTTAATCGCATCTTTCAGAATTTTCTGGTAAGGAGGCATCAGCATAAAAGAATCCAAGATGGGAATCTTCACCTCAATGTCTTTCATCTGCTTGTCAAAGAGGGCTTCATATTTCTCGGTCAGATCCTTTTTGAACCTTTGGGGAAAGGGTAATTGGGGTTTGTAAGGTGGAAGAACAAAGGGTTTGTTCTTCTCTTAGGCTGCTGTAGGTGGATTAGCATATGGAGCGCTGGGTTTGGGGGTAGGGTGATCTATCATGTCGAGCTTATCTTTAGATGTGGGGTTTTCAGCAGACTGCGGCTTAGAAGCAACTCTAGATCGAGTCTCTGGTTCGAGTTGTAGGTCTGCAGTGGAATTTTTGGTCTGATCCTTGATGAAAGAATCCTCCCCCTCCTGAACCTTACTATCCTCAGTATCCTTAGCACTCTCCGCTCGAATCAGCAACTCACGTCCACTTCTCAGAGTGATAGCGTTGGCGTGATACTCCTTTGGGTTGGGAACTGCTTTCCCTGGAAGTTGCCCAGTTGTCTTCACTGTAGAAGACGATGCTTGCTGACTCTCCACATACTTGAGTCTTGCGTTCAGTGTCTCAAACTTGCAGTTGAGATCGTTGTGAGACGCATCAATCTTGGAGTGCACCTCTGCAAACTTATGTGTTACTTCAGTAGCAGATACTTTCTGTCCTTTAAATATCTCTTGAAGCAAAGTCAAAACCTCAGGTGGTTGTGTAGCAGTTGCTAGAGCTTGTGCTTCATACCCAAGTGTCACGGTTGGAGCTTGCTGGAAACTCTGGTGATATTGTTGCTTAGGGACAAAAGCTTTGGATTGAACCATTTGGGGTTTGGGTAGGTAGACCTGGTCTTGGGGATTTGCTACGTTGTCACTCCTGTATGAGAGGTTTGGGTGTTGCTAGTAGTTGTTGTACTGCTTGTAACCCTTGCTTTGATTCTGCAAATAACTGATCTCCTCAACCTGATCATCCTCCTCGTCCGGAATTTGTTCATCCCAGTCATGAAGTGAACATGTTTTTGTTGTACCTGCAGCAGATTGTAATTTTCTCATTCAGGGCCTTGAGCTCCTTCCTACTGACCATATCTGTATCTATTGTACCATGCAAGGTCTTATCGTAGTCCTCATTATACTGCCTATCTGCTTGTGCCATATTCTCCACCAACTCCCACCTTCATCCACGTCCTTGTTGAGGAAATTGCTATTGTTGGCTGTGTCTAGAAGCCTTTGGATGTTAGGGTGAACACCTCTGTAAAGATTGCTAAGCAGAGTCTCAATGGTGTAACCATGATGGGGGCACTACGATTGATAAGTCTTATACTGCTCTCAGGCTTCAGCAAAAGTTTTAGAATTCTGCTGCGCAAAGTTTGAGATAGCACTCCTCAGCTTTGCAGTCCGAGAGTTCAAGAAGAACTTGCTAAGAAAAGCAGTCTTGCAGTCATTCCAAGAAGTGATAGATCCTTGCGGTAAATGCTTCTCCCAGAGGCGGGCTTTGTCTCCTAGAGAAAATGGAAACAGCCTCAGTTTAAATGCATCCTCACTGACTCCATTGAGCCTTTGTAGTCCACAAATGCGCTTCAACTCGTCCAAGTGATCAAGAGGGTCTTCAGAGGGTAGTCCATGAAATTGCCTGTTTTGGATCATGGAGATAAGACTGCTCTTGATCTCGAAGTTGTTGTTCGGGATAGCCAGAGGCATGATCCCATGTCTCTGGGTATGAGTGCTTGGTGCATCCCCAACTCCGATTATTCGTGGTCTCCTCTGCCAAGGTCCATCCACAGGAGGTTGGTCTGTGTTCAGAGGAAGTTGGTTTGTGTTCGAGTCTGTAGGCGGATCTATTTCAGTTGGATCCTCTGGTGTACTGTGGAGTTGGTTTTTCTGCGCTCTCAACTCACGTAGAAGCTAGTCAATGTTGTCAAGAGGTTGGAGAAGGTTATAACTCCCCTGTGAACGTCTCTGCATACAATGAGTGAACTCAACTCGAGCAGTATTGTTTAGCTGACTTACTGAAGGTCGAAATCACCTGAAATAGAACACCAAAAGACAGTACCAAGAAACAAGAAACCCATTTGGCAATGGCGCCAATTTGATATGAAGATTTTACTCTAGTTTTCAAATCCTACTATACTAGATGTCGATGTAGTATAATAGATGTTAATCAAACTGGGAATGTAGCTATCAATCAGGATGTAGCTAACTATTCTAATTCAAGCCACTCAAAGTGTGATTTATCTAACAACCTAAATCGAACTTAAAATTAAAAGTAAACAAGCAAATAACAATAACAGAGAAATTAAACAAAGCAGCAGACAACAGAGTAATAAGTGAATTTAACGCATGGTGAGAGAACAGGTTCCTGAGGAGTGAGTATCATGGATCAGCGTGTGACTCTTAAACTAACTAATCGCTTGACAACACTCAGTAGAGCTAATATCTAGGCAGCGAGAACATAAATAATGAATCCACTCTCGTGGCAAACATACTCGATCAAACTATTAACAGATCCTATCGCCATAAGCACTTGATAACCTAATTGGAATGAATGATCAACTCGCTTAGAGCCGATTCACACCTCAGACATTCTATCCCTCGAGCTAAGTGTGTAAATCTCAGAAGTGGTTCAGTCAGACGCTCTACCAAACACCTATTGGGTGCTAAAGCGTCTCAGAACAAGCTCCAGTTGATCAGAATGAAGCTAGTGATGATAATACCAAATTAGTATAGACCTAAATAATTCGAACCTCAAGCGACCTAGAAAACCTAAGCTCCATGCTGACCTAACTCATCCTCAAGAGCCCTAGGTGACTACTCAAAACTCATGAAATTAACAGCAAGCGTGAAATCAATATTAGATAACATTAACAATGAACTCGAACAAGAATTAAAATCAACGCTAAGCGTAAAACTGAATTGCATAAAAAGATAACTCGAAAACTAAAGGTTTTATTCTGAGATTACAAAAGCTAAAAAGTCTACTTGCACGAAAAGTAGTGAAAACTAAGGTATCCTTGTTCGAATAGAAGAAATATAAATAAATAGTAGACTTGGTACAACCCTAGGTTGAATTCGGCCCAGTAGGACAAGCCCAGGGTGCAGTGGATCTCGGAATTAAGCTCGATCCAAACTCTGAAAAGCCCCATCATATGGAAGTTATAGCCCAAGGTGTAAACCTACTCGATCTACAGCAATGCATGTATCCAAAACTCCACGTCGTGTTTGAGTGCATCTTGAGTCAAAACAAGCTCGAGTGCCACTCGAGTTCAAGAACACTCGATCACATACTCGAGTGCCACTCGAGTTCAGGCACTCTATATAACATACTCGAGTGCCACTCGAGTTCAGGCACTATCGTGTTCTTCTGGCTCGAGTTCTTCAGTTCCAATTTGACTTCAAGCACAACTCCATGTATCCATTTGTTCTCACTCCAACTCCAGTCTGACTTCAAGCGCAGCTCCATTCAAAATGCTCCAGAATGCCTCCTAAGTACCTGATATCTCTTCGAATGCAATATGTATGCTAATGCAGATGAATGAAGCTATTTGGACTCTAAAATGATGAAAATGTGGTAGAAATGTATGCAGAACATAAATAAATGTGATTCCTAAAATATACTAAAAATCATACATATCATAGGCGGAAATACTCCGTAGACATTTAACCATAACTAAATTGATTTCCCTAAAACTATTAGTTTGACAATTTGAAAGGTGCAACTTTTGTTAATCTTTTTTCCAAATTCTTTTTAAAAACATAAAATGAGTTTGATACATATTAACTAAGTCGTAAGTATTAGGAATTGTGGAGCGATTACCATGCATTAAAATTCATTCATTTGTTTCAAATTTAATAGTCATCAAATTATTTATTTCTTTAGTCAAATCTATTTACTAAATTTTGGCAAGTGATAGAATGTAATTGTTTACTACCACTCTCAAATCTACTTATAAATACAATTAACAACACACTCATATATGCATAATCTTAATAATATATATAATTATATAAATTTACTATGAAAATGAATAAGATGATGGTGAGACAATAATATATTTTCTTATTTTATTTCTTGATGTTTCCATTGTTTCACTTTTGCTTTATATATATAAAATAACATTTTGATTGTTATTAGGGCTTTGAAATACTGTTCTCAATGCTTCTCATTGTATCTTATCATATGACATATGGAGATGATCGGAAGATACTCAGAATTACAGATTTTGTTTCTGATTCTAACAATGTGAATGTTGATCATTCTCAGGTATCTATATATATATATATATGTATATGTATACTTAAATTATAATTTACGGAAAGTACTTTTGAGTACGCGGTTAAGTCCATATCTGTCACTTATTATGTTATGATATTTATAACATAGGCATTTCAAGAGGCATGGAAAGCGTTATGTGCAGGCAAAGGGAGATCTATAGTGATACATGCCAATGAAAAATATGTTATACAACCACAATTGTTTCAAGGTCCATGCGCAGCTCGTAATCTTCATATTCAGGTATTTAATTCACATATATGATCTATATTATGGATTATATATTAAACATATTCTCAGTGGAAGCATCCATTTGAAATATGTCTAAAACAGAATGTTTCGACTGATTCCAAACGAAATTATTTATACAATCTATATGATTCATACATTATAATCAATTAATTTATCATATTGTATATATTTAATATAATCATTTTATTTTGTTACAAGATTGATGGAACACTCGAAGCACCAAAAATGATTAAAGGCTGGAAAAAAAGTGAGTGGTGGTTATGTTTTGAGAGAGTGTCAGGTCTTGTTCTCAACGGATCTGGTCTCCTCCATGCCCATGGTGAAAGTTGGTGGCCTTCTTATACCTTGCTTACCCGACCAGAGTTATGTTGAACCTACTTATTGTCTTAAGATATTTTCATTTGACGAATATAATCTACGAAATCCTGTATAAAATTTTTATACGGATTCTCAACAGAATTTTAATCCTACGATTGATTTTTTGTGTGGAATATTTTAAAATAATTAATTTACGGGATTTATGTTTTGGTTGTGCAGACAATAAGATTTTCTGGATGTCAAAACATATTATATAATGGATTAACTCAACTGAATAGTCCAAAGATGCATGTCTCAATTAGTGGCTGTGTCAATGCAACATTATCAAATCTTCATCTAATTGCACCTCAAAATAGTCCAAATACTGATGGCATTGATATTGCTCTTTCACACCATATCCATATTACCACCTCTGCTATCAAAACAGGTTTTACCATTTTTCTTATGAAATTAGAATTCTCCATATACTTTGTGATATATTTATATGTCATCTAATAATTAATACATTTTTAATCAGGTGATGATTGCGTTGCAATTAGAGGTGGTTCATACGATATCAACATAACAAAAGTGGCATGTGGTCCTGGTCATGGCATAAGGTAAATCATTTTTTTTATAACCCGGTGATTCGAACTCATGTGAAGTATACAAGCTTCTTATTTTGTGTTTGGAATAAAAAAACAGTATTGGAAGTTTGGGAAAAGGAAGAGAAATTGACCAAGTACAAAATGTGAATGTAAGACACTGCGTCTTCACTGATACTATGTTTGGTGCAAGAATCAAAAGTTGGCCTATAGGACGAGGGTTTGCTAAAAACATATTGTTCGAAGATATGACAATGGTGAATGCCAGAATGCCAATCATCATAGATCAACAATATCCTAAATATGCCGATCCTAAACCTAAACTAGGGGTAATATTTTCAACTTTACGATTGATATCCAACATCGAAAAATTGTGATCACTGTAATATAATATATATGAAAAATGAGTTACTCTATTGGTTTTGAGTTAAAAACCCGTAATTTATTGTTGTGTTTTAATCAAAAAATAACATATATATTTTGTAAAAATTTGCAGGAGAGTAATGCAGTGAAAGTGAGCGGTGTGACATTTAGATCATTCAAAGGGACATGTATTCCTGAAGTTCCTGCAATAAATATAGATTGTGACAGGAGTCCAGGTTGTGAGAACATCGTAATGGAACATATCAATCTCACTTCTTCAACTCCCAAAATGCCTCTCACTTCGTTTTGCAGATTTGCGCATGTTGTTGCTCGCTTTGTCTCCATTAATATCAAATGTGATTTCCATTAATCACTTTTTAAGCTTAAAGTCAATGAATACCGAATTGTTAGGTCATATGTGAATTAAGAGATGGAGAATGTATTGGCTCATTTCTCTCACAATGACTATATTATTGTAGAGAATGATATCATGTTATTCTCAAATATTTATTTTACTTAAAGTTTTGTTAAAAAATCTTCATCTTTATGCATAAACCTTACAGTCTATAGAGATATAATTGATGTCAAAATGTTGAAATTTCAACGTCTAGAAATATGTAATTAATTTGAGGCGAATAGTTAGGCGAAATGTTAGGAAAAAAAACGAAATAAATATGACATGATATTTTTAGGAAACAGTTTAACGCTTATCCTATTATTAACTTTTGAAGTTAAACTTGACTAGTAGTTAAATGTTAAGGTCAATTTTTAAGATATATATTAATGAGACTATTGACTAGTAATAAGTTAACAAAAAAATATATTAATCACATTATAGGAAAATCACATCATATTCACAAAATTATATGGAGCAATAAATTAAAATTAGGGTCTAAATAATTTAATTAAAGTGCCGAATTGCTCTCAATTTGTTGGTTATGATGATCCAGCTAATGACTTGGTACCAGGGTTCGAATCCTACTCGCTGCATTATGGTAACTTAAAAAAGAGATTTTAGGAGTGGGTTTTAGGCTATAGATCGAGCCTTATCTATCTAATGTTGACAAAAAAAATTTAATTAAAGTAAGTGCATTTAATCAAGTGGTTGAATGTTATTTTTGTTGTTTTTCTTATTGAGTTTGACTTTAGAAAATCGTGTTCATTCCATGTAATATTGGTGGAGATCATATTTTACCATCTAGTTGTTAGATAAAATTATTTAATTGAAGAAGAAAGGTTTTTATTAATTATACATACGTAAACTTGATAACAAACAAAATGTAGAACATAATAAAATAGTAAATTTAACATATAAATATCTATTTCTGTAGTTTTCCCTACATATTAACATACCATCGCTTAATAAAATTTAAGATTTGTGACATTGAGTTATGGACAAAATTTTTGTTTTTTGATTTACATGTAAGAATATTTTTATATAAAAAAAATTATGGCCCGAAAGCTAAGCCCATAGTCAATTAATAAAAAAGACAGAGTTAGGCCACGTAACATTAACAGAGTCACGTTAACCCTCTCGCTCCGCTACTTTATTTACCATTAAACCCACCAAAACTCTCTCTTAAATCACCACAACATCCTCTTCGTTTTTTATCCTGCGCCCCTCACGACTCTATCCTGCGCACTTCACCCTCCTCCTCCGATCCCAGGCTATCCTGCGCCGCTATTCCTCTTCCTCCGTCGTCCAAAGCCGTCATGGGAAAAGGCGGCGCTCTAAGCGATGGAGTCATCAAGAAGATCTTACTCTCTTACACCTACGTCGCGATCTGGATTTTCCTTAGCTTCACCGTCATCGTCTACAACAAATACATCCTCGATAAGAAGATGTACAATTGGCCTTTTCCAATCACACTCACCATGATCCACATGGGTTTTTGCTCTTCCCTCGCAATTATCCTCATCAAGGTCTTCAAAATTGTTGAGCCAGTGTCAATGTCTCGTGAGACTTACATCAGATCTGTGGTTCCGATCGGTGCTTTGTACTCACTCTCCCTTTGGCTCTCCAATTCTGCTTACATTTACCTCTCCGTCTCCTTCATTCAGATGCTTAAAGCCCTAATGCCTGTAGCTGTTTACTCAATTGGAGTTCTCCTTAAGAAGGAATCATTCAAATCGGAGACAATGACTAATATGCTCTCGATCTCGTTCGGTGTTGCGATTGCTGCTTATGGTGAAGCTAAATTCGATACATGGGGTGTTATGTTACAGCTTGGTGCTGTTTGTTTTGAAGCTACGAGGTTGGTTTTGATTCAGATCTTGCTTACTTCCAAAGGAATCAATCTGAATCCAATCACTTCTTTGTACTACGTTGCTCCTTGCTGTTTGGTTTTCCTCTTCTTCCCTTGGATCTTTGTTGAACTCCCAATTCTCAGAGAATCATCCAGTTTCCATTTCGATTTCATGATTTTCGGCACTAATTCGTTATGTGCATTTGCTTTGAACCTTGCTGTGTTCCTCCTCGTTGGGAAAACTTCGGCGTTAACTATGAATGTTGCTGGTGTGGTTAAGGATTGGCTTTTGATTGCGTTCTCATGGTCTGTGATTAAAGATACAGTTACTCCGATCAATCTGTTTGGTTACGGGCTTGCTTTCTTGGGTGTTGCCTATTACAATCATTGCAAGTTGCAGGCTTTGAAGGCTAAAGATGCTCAGAAGAAGGTTCAACAAAATGATGAAGAAGCATCTGGCAAGCTTTTGGAAGAGAGGGAAAGTGAAGGTGCTGCAAAACGAAATGAAACAGAAGATTGATTTGATGATGAATGATGATCATATGTTAAGGGTTTGTGAATCTGATGAATGTCTGAAACTTCAGCTGAAGGGTTTAGGATGATTTTGGTAGCTTTGGAGAGGAATTATTCAGCAGGAATTTGCGCATCATTTAGTTTCACTGCTTTGATTTGGTATGATCATCTTCGTCTTATCATTCTATGTTTCATGTGTTTTAGTTGTTATATTTACTTCTAAGTTATGGCTAATTATGATATTTACTTTAGTGGATTTGATGGCTCAAGGGATTTTAGATGTTATTATGTCTTTGTGACACTTTACAGTGTACCACACGAACCTTGTTGTTCTATTCTATGGAGTTTTCTTTCTTTGTTACTCTTTAGCTTTCTTCATTATGAATCTATTATGTCGTTGACAGTTGTTTAACTTTTAAGTAGCTTTTATGATGCAACTGAGTTCTTGTTTCTTCTTAGTCATTGTTTAGATTTCATGTGGCTTAACTTACAAAACATTTCATAAAGCTCACTTTTGAAATATGAGATGTGGTATGTATAATTATGTGCTTGTATCCACAAACTCTTGTACCCAACCAAACCAAGCATGACTTTGGTAGATCCTAAATCCGTCTCGGTCCACAGTATCAGCGACTGTTATGCAACACTGATGGAATGGGCCTAAACCCAACCCAATATCTGTCAAATGAGAAATTTGTGCAGGCGATAGATTAGGAAGAGATCAATAATGCATTTAAGTATAAAATAATACTTTAGTTCCTTTCTCTATTTTACTCAATCCTGCACATGATGATTGATCAACAAAAGTAAGCAAAAACGAATGTTAATTTATTGAAAAGCATCTCGTTGTTAGGTACATTACAAACAACTATCACATGCTTTTTTATCGGAGTAATATATTAATATGAACTCTCATTTGAGCATAATTAAGCATCACCAATGCACAACATAACAAAATATAAAACCGGACCCAAGTGTTTTCATCGAGAGTGACTTTACTTAAGTGGTTAGTATCACATTTACTCTTTTTTCTATTCCAATTCAAAGTATGGGTTTTTTTTTTTTTTTTTTTGCAAAGGAAATTTTGGTTATGAATCGTGGTTTATGGACAAAAAAAAAAGTGTTTTCATGACTTGTTTTTTGAGAGTAGTGCTTAATCTTTGAGCAATGCGATAATTAGAAATAAATTAAGAAAATATTACAATAATGAAACTTTTAAAATTTAAAAAGAAAAAGAAAAAAAAATCTGATAAGCCCCACCACCCCACTGACTCACCTACCAACCCACCCAAAGAGGGCTCAAAACTCAAAACTATCAGACTGGTTTTAAACCCTAAAAGCTCAACGAAAGAGACGACTCTTTGACTGTCTGAGAGAGAGAGACATAACCAGATTGGAATCTCTCAGTTTCGTCCTCTACACTCGATTCTCCTCACACCCATCTTCGAAAAAACTCTTTTTTCCTACCAAAACACCTTGTTAATCACTTCTCAAGCGATGTTGAGTGGTTGTAAATTGTGATCATCAGCTTCTGTAAGATAAAGAGACCTTTATCTTCAATATCAGAAGTTTCTGATTGGAGGAGGAGAATGGGGAGAACCGGAATCCAGTTGTTCGACGATTCAAGGAATGGATTTTTCTCTGTTTCCGATTTAGGATTCGATTGTAGCCTAAACAGTGTAAATTACCATCCAATTGGTGGATTATTCGCTAGCGTTAATCAAACTAATCAATTTGGATCGATTTCGTCTTCGAACCAAGGCGACAAGAGCTTCTCTGCTCAACTCAGTGATCTCTACACCAAGTATATGCCCGGAAAAGATGAGGAGGAAGAAGAAGTTAATGGTGAGAAGAGAAAGAAGAAGAAAGGTGGGTTGAAACTGAAGATAAAGATCGCTAATCCTTCATTGCGGCGGCTATTAAGTGGAGCAGTTGCCGGAGCGATATCGAGAACGGCGGTTGCGCCGTTGGAGACAATCAGGACGCATTTAATGGTGGGAAGTGGAGGAAACTCGAGCACTCAAGTGTTTGGTGATATTATGAAGCATGAAGGTTGGACTGGTCTCTTCAGGGGAAATTTGGTCAATGTCATTCGAGTTGCACCTGCTCGAGCCGTTGAGGTACCAAATGGATTAATCAAACTACTAAGTCTCTTTGTTAGGAATTGAAATGCAGATTGAGCAAGTTTTCTGACTTTTATATAGATATTTGGTTGACTTTTATCTGTGAATAAGTCTTGTGTTGGTTGAAAGTGATAATGTCACATGATGTGACTTCGATACTCTGTTTTTAAAACGCAAGTTTCATTCATTAGTTCCAATTCTTGTATGTGCAGCTTTTTGTATTTGAGACCGTGAACAAGAAATTGTCACCGGAACATGGAGAGCACTCTAAAATTCCAATCCCAGCTTCATTACTGGCTGGTGCTTGTGCTGGAGTTAGTCAGACCCTCTTGACATATCCTCTTGAACTAGTCAAGACTCGCCTTACAATTCAGGTTTGCTCCTCAAACTTCCTCAACAAAAACAATTGATCCACTAAATCGTTATCTGTGAGAACATGTAAACGTTGTTATGATAGTTATGGCTCATTATTGGATCTTCTAAACCAATTGCAGAGAGGTGTTTACAAGGGGATTTTCGATGCGTTTCTCAAAATTGTACGTGAAGAAGGATTCACAGAACTCTACAGGGGTCTTGCTCCTAGTCTTATTGGAGTTGTTCCATATGCAGCTACAAATTACTTTGCATATGATTCCTTAAGAAAAGCATATCAGAGTTATTCAAAGCAAGAGAAGATTGGAAACATTGAGACTCTTTTGATAGGTTCTTTAGCGGGCGCAGTGTCCAGCACTGCGACTTTCCCTCTTGAAGTGGCCCGGAAGCATATGCAGGTGGGAGCCGTTAGCGGGAGAGTTGTGTACAAGAACATGTTGCACGCTCTGGTTACCATACTTGAGCATGACGGTATTCTTGGTTGGTACAAAGGTCTTGGACCGAGTTGCTTGAAGTTGGTTCCTGCTGCTGGAATCTCCTTTATGTGTTATGAAGCTTGCAAGAAGATACTCGTCGAGAACGCCCAAGAAGCGTGATTTTGGAAGCTGCATGGTCCTAGTCATAGCAATTTTTTATCATTTGATCACAGAAACACATTGGGATACTAATTGGGTTCATAATTCCTTTTAAGTTATACCACTTGAGAGATTTCACAAATTAGTGTTGAGGGAATACCAAGAGATTCATTCTTTGTTCTTTCCTAAATGTTGTTGGATTCTTCATTGATCTGCTTCAATAAGCTATAAGAGTTTACACCATATCTCTTCAAAATTGTAATTCTACTATGATTTCACATTGTGACAAAGATTTCGTCAATGTTCAGAGATTGATAGGTAGAACAAAAGAAGAAAGAAAATACACCCAAAGAGACATCCAGACATCAACATTTAGTCCTCCTGAAGACATGAAACACTAAAGTGAAACACAAAGAAGTAAAACTTAAATATAATTTATATAAAAAAGAATAACAAATCCTCCTTTCGTCTTTTTGTAGACTCTGTATCATATGATTTTCCATACCTTCTTTCCCACTGGAAAAGCTATAAAATTATCACAACAGCGTTTACTAACAATTTCACAACTCTCTGGCTACTCAGAGAAAGCTAATCTTGGACAAAAATCACACAATTGCCCGGATCACCGAGTTTTGGGGTCGAGAAGATTTGGAATGTCCCATTGCGCGTTTTCGATATATGCACACAAGTATATAAATAGGGACTAAAAGACACCTCCTTGGCCATTGAAGTTGTTGGCATTGGGATTGGCGTCCACAAAAGGATTGATCCTGACCCAAAGCAACGAAAAGATGGAGGCGAGAAGAACAGACCAGACAATGACGATGGTTGGTGTTCGGTTCTGTCTTCCCAATAGACCTTTCAAGAAAGGGTAGAGATGGGCAATGACCCATAAGGCGAAGAAGAGCTTTCCGAATAGCGGCCCCCATGATTGGTACCCGCTGTTTACAGCATAAGAGACACCAGCCACAATACCAATGAGGTTCACAAGTAGGACGGTGGTTGGTGGAATGAGAAGAGCTGTCCATTTAAATACGTAAAGCTCTGCGAAATCCCCATCTTCGTCTGAGGCTTTGGATGTGACAGTGAAGTTGGTGTCAATACCAGCAAGAACCTTGAGTAGACCTTGGAAGACTGCAAAAAGATGGGCAGATGTACCACCGATAACCCAGAACTGCTCGTTCCTCCACCAATCCTCAATGCTCACACCACTCCATCTCAGCTCCAAGATTCCAGTCACAGCAATTGAGATGAAGAGAAGAATAAACCAAATACTAGCGTAGTTGCTTATCTGCAACAATGTTGTTATAGCTTTTTAAAACGAGATAAAAGATTGCAACAATTGCATTCATAAGATGTGATTCAACTAATAAATAGCAGCGTGGTTAGTTTTACTAACCTCAGGAATGATGAATCTGTCAGTGATGAGGCAAAAAGCAGGAAGGATACAGTAGGCGATAAGAGGGATGGATGTAATAGGGTACACAATGGTATTGATGTAAGCGAGTCTCTCCAAAAGTCTCAACCTTCCATTGTACCCATACCAGATAGGGCAATGTCTGCTGAGCAGAATCTCGATAGATCCCAATGCCCATCGAAGAACTTGGTTTAAACGATCAGAAAGATTGATGGGTGCAGATCCCTTGAATGCAGGTCGTGGAGGATTGCAGTAGACTGATATCCAACCCCGGGCATGCATTTTGAACCCAGTAAGAATATCTTCCGTCACAGAACCATAGATCCAGCCAATCTAATACATTGCCAAAGAAAATGTCATCAAAGAGGTAAGAAAGAGAATAAAAGGGTATTTAGCTGCATTTAAAAACTGACCTCTTTGCCCCATTCAGTCTTGTCTTCGTAACCACAGCTAATAACATGAATAGCCTCCTTCAGAAGAGTAGCAGGATTTGTTGTTGGTGGAATGCCACCTTGATCCATGAAGGTTGCGGCAATAAAAACTGGTGACTGACCAAAACGCTTCTCTACACTCTTCTGGGTCATTAGAATTGACCTCTCATCATCATAGCCTGCATAAACGATTGTAAAGTTTCCCCCACATAAAGAAGTGATTTTATTACACTATAAGCTCAATCAAACCTTCGAAACCCTCATCGATGTCTTCCATATTGAAAAGTGGAGCATTGGAGTCACTTCTTTTGATGCCTCTCCGTTGTTGTTCATAGTTATACTTCTTGCTATTCTTTCCTTTCTTTCTTGAGCCACAACAGCTCTTCACAATGATATTTGGTTGGAGATCTTCCTCTGTCAAAATAGGATCATACCCATATAAAGCCTTCCTGTTGAAACAACAACCAGTACCCACATATACTGGACCCTGGATACCATCCAACCCCTTCATGTTAATCTGCCAAAAATAACAAGTATCCAAGTCAGCCCCTAGCAAAGTCACGTAAATCCTACAAAGTGTGAACAAAAAAGAAACAAAAGACAGTGTGTGTGAATGGAGAAATGAAACTCACATCGAAGAAGACAATATTCCTGTTGGCATATCGATCGTGCAAATCAATTCCATCAAAACGTTGTGGGAACTGGACATAGCAGCACTTCCTTCCAATAGCAGGGTCCATCATGAAACACATGGCTTCTTTAATAGCCTTGCTGTTGTTGAAGTAATGATCACAATCCACATTCAAAAGATATGCTCCGTTGGTAAGAACAGCAGAAACACGGATCTGTCAATGTAAAGAGATTCTAAATTAGGAGAAAACGCATTTCCTAAAACGAAGTAACGGCTATACAAGGAGAAAGTTTCCTAGACAGTAAACAAGATAACAAATTAAGTGACACAATAAGATTTTGAAGTTAACAAACCAATGCATTCATAGCTCCAGCCTTTTTGTGATGTTGAAATCCAGGCCGCTTTTCACGTGAAACATAGATGAGCCTAGGTAACTCATTTCCATCCGTATCCAGACCTCCACTATGTCCCAAGAACACCTGAAATTGAAAANAAAAAAAAAAAAAAAAAAAAAAAAAAAAAAAACTATATAAATTTGTTTCTTTTTTCATTATTCTCTCCATCATAATCTTTCGATTGCCTCACTTTACCTGTATCATTCCAGGATGATCTCTAGTGTTGTTACCAGGCCAGGGAGTACCATCCTGCATTGTCCAGCCTTCTTCAGGGATTTTCTGTGCTTTGGCAACAAGAGCATTTATCCTCACCTTAAACTCCTCATACTCTCTCTGTAAATATAAACCAATGAAAGAGTCAGTCAATCTCTAGTTCGTTGAAAGGATGGGATGCAGGTTGACTGTCTAAATGACCTTCATAGCTCGTCGCTCTTTAACAAAAGAAGGTTGGATCTTGTCCTTCAAGTAATCTATCTTCTGGGCAAAATAGAATTCAGGGGCCCTAGGTTCAATGTTGAATTTCTTGCAAAATGGTACCCATTTCTTTGCAAACTCAGCGGTTTCAGAAAGGGATTCGAAGGTAAGCATAGCTGAACCATCATCTGAAACATAACAGGCCACTTTATCTACCGGGTAGTCCACAGCAAGAATAGAGAGAACTGTATTTGCTGTAACAAGGGGAGGCTCTTTCAATGGATCCACTGTACTAACAAACACATCAACAGGAACGAGCTGAGATGGTTCACCGTCTCGATCATATCTACATTACAAAAACCACCGTCTCTATTCTTAGTAAGCACTTCATTTGGCATGTCTCTATCATAATCTAGTTTGAATTTTCACACAAAAAGTAAAACACAGAAGATTTTCTACTCAATTTCAAGATTTACAATCACTATACAATCACTATATACATATATATATATATACCATCATGCCCCATTGTCTAAAATGAATTTAAATTTACAAGGGAGAAGTCAACTGCCGAAAATTTAGATAGAATATATGACAATGAGAGATAAGAGTAGGGGATGCATAAATTAAAAGACCAACCTTATAGCGAGACGGTCAAGAAAAGTCTCTCTGTTCATGGGGTACCACTTGGGAAACTGATCAAGAAGCCAAGAAAATGCAAACCAGATCTCACAAATAACTGAGGTCAACCACAAAGGATATGCATTTTTCACAGGGTGAGTTGTACGATATTGCAAGAAGAAACACAAGATGATAAGCCGGAGAATAATCACGACCCGATAAGGGGTTAGGCGAGAAGGCGGAATAGGCACCACGCGACTCATTGGAAGCCGTGTATCATAAGCCCTGTAAGTACGATAACCATAACTGAGTGGGGGGGAAAAAAAAAAAAAAAAAAAACTCAAAGAGTTTTGAAGTGGACAACAACTTCCTACTTACATTTGAAGTTCTTCACCATTGGAACCAGTCCCTTCAATTTCTCCTCCTTTCCCTTCATGGTATTTACCAGTCATCTGTAGCATATTCTTCTCCTGCTTCAGCTTCCAGCCTTCCACTCTTTCTTTCCAGTCAACATTTCCGAGCCCATAAGAGTTCAAGTCTTTTGATGGGTCCACGATTCTTACAGGGACTGAAATTTTTAGAGGGATCTATCAGTTGTGGTAAACAAAAACAAAAGATGTTTCAAAAATGAATAGGAATCACATCTAATGAAGGCCACGTCTACAAAGTAAAATATATGAATACCAGGTTGTCGTGGGTCAATATATGGAGATGAAATAGCATTCCTGTCAGAAGGACCCAAAGGACCTGAAGTAGTTCGCACAGATTGTGTATCAGGTGTGCGAATCTCCCCAGAAACCTGTTTATAGAAAAGGGTCAAGAATCTATTGAAATAAGACACAACTAACAACAGAAGTTATTATATCTAAATTTGGAAGACCATGTACTATTGAAGGAATTTTGGTGTTAAGATTGTTCATATTTTACATTAATGTGAAATGTAGGTAAAAAATTCTCCAATCTAGAGGTTTCTGTGAGTAATACAAATTACTGTCCAAAGCGAAAATGTAGGTCCCTACCGCATGGCCATGGGTGAGAAGAGGAATAGGCTGAGATTCATGTCTAGAGGACGAAGAAAACTCTTCACCATGGCGTTGGTGTCTCCCCTTGTTAGCTCCCTGAGCGTAATTGAACTCATTGTCGATATCATCAACATCATCCTCGTCTTCATCCCCTTCAACACGAGCACTCCCTGCAACATTTAAAAGTTTCTTCATTACATCAGCAACGAAATAAACTAGAAAATCCACACATAGCAATTGCCATTAAAAAGAATACTGACCCCTGTGACGTCTGTATCTAGTCTTGCATTGTGGGCAGCACTGAGTTCCATCTTTCCTCTCATACTCATAGCAAGGCCGGCATACCGGAAAGGCACACTCATTACAAGCGACAAAGAGATCTCCAGTTTCGGCGAGCCCGACATCATCACCACAGATCTGACATATCTGCCCATTCATATTCTTCAAAGGTTTGGTCTGCATATTAACCAACATTGCATCATTGTTAGTCATTAAGTATTAGAAACTACTGAAACAAATCAGCATAGATATAAATCAAAACAATTACAAGAACCATCTCCAAATCAATGTAGATCTAAATTAAGTCGACGAGATCTAGCTGAGCTAAGTAAGTGAGTAAACGTATGGAGTTTAAGAGTCAAAGACTTAGCTCAACGAAACAATTTCTAGATCCAGAATCTAAACTGAAATTCACCGACACTTCCCGTAAGAGAAAAAAAAAAAAAAAAAAAACAAAATAGATGCGGCATTAATTCATAGATCCAGAAATGATCACTGATGACAACAATACAAGTCTTAGAGCAGAAAAAGTTTCCAATTACAGCCATTTGAGGTCAACAGACACTAAAACTACACTAAACGGAAGTGAAATGTCGGTGGAAAAAAGACTGAATCTGAGATTCAATAATGAAATTTGGATCCAAAAGAGACAAGATTAGAAATATAGAAATCTAGATGAGATCTATCATCAGACATGGCAAACAAGAGAATAAAGAACACGAAATTGAAATAAGAAAAGTAGAAATGAACGAACCCCTCCATCAGATTCATGTCGAATCCGAACAAGCTCGTTTCTCCGGTAAGATCCAGCAACCAAACCGGCACTGGCCTCCATCACAGCAGGAGAGATTCACTCACCGACAAAGTAACAGAAAGAGATAGATTCACAAAAACAATAAGGGGATTCGTCGCCGACTCAATACGGCATGTCTCTGTATACTAAAAAGAAGATGTTCACACACTCCTCTGTCAGTCTCTCTCTTCTATCTTTCTCTGATCACACAGCTTCAATTACATCAATCTCTATTTGCCTATTTTATCGCAGAGTGTTTCTTTCTTTCTTTTTTTAATTAATATTTATGACAAGTAGATTTAATAGATATTTAATAATTAACCAATGGAGACCATAGCCTCTTCGTATCCCATTATTTAACTATCGGTTTGGTTCGGCTCGATCGGTTCGGTTCGGCTGCGTGCTTTTAATGGTGAGCCGTTAAAACCTCCCAACTAGACGCGCGAGCTAGTTTGTGACGTGGCAAATCTGAATACACTGTTGTAAGAATAAGACAGAACAACTACATATGATTTTTGCTGATCCGGTTATTAAAAAGATAAATAAATAAAATATATAATTAGAAGAAACCACGTTGTTGGCTGGTAATAGCCAGCCTGTTCTCTTATTTTGCTATAACCTGTCGGTGGACTCAAAAATTAAAACAACTAGTATGTTTAGGTTTAAATCGTTACCTTAAGAAGTTACGGGCGAATTCGCAAATAATCTTTTCCAATTTTCTTCACCTCATTCGTTTGATAATATCTACAACTTTAGTTAACTATACAGATATTAATCATTTTACAATCATTTGTTTGAGTTTTGATTTATTAGTTATAATTATGTTTTGATTCATTAGTAATTAAATGGTAAACATTTACATCACCGGTTTTCAATAAAAGACAATTTGACATTTTCTACATATATTTTCAATGATTATAGTAATAGTGGTGATGACGGTGGCATAGTGGTTGAATTTCCTAATAAATAATAAGACTCGATGTGGTTAGAAACAATGTGATGTCAAACATCAGATTTAATTAATTTAATTTATATGGTAATTAATCCAAAAGTTTATTCTCTGACTAAACAACAACACTCCGCAAGGCATAATGGAAGTAAAATATTTGTCGGCCGTTGGCAAAAGTGTCGGCAAACATAACGTAAAGCTCATTAAAATGGTGCATCATCATCAAACATACGCAGAAATTTTACACAAAGTAGCTCACTTACTCTTTTTACCATCTCTTCTGAGTAAAAGAAACACAACACCTACAGTCATAATTCATTAATCATAAGCTACTAATCTCTTTTTACCTCCTGAGCTATTATCCGAGGATGACGAATCCGACTTCGATGGAGACGTTGCGTTGGATGGTGATCTTGACACCGATCTTGCTCTCCTGGTCCCAATGGGAGACTTCGAAAATGACTTTGATCTTGATCTTGATCTTGATGGACTGGGGCTGTGGCTCGGGGATGGTGACCTTCTCCTTCTGTAAGCTGGAGAACGGCTACGGATTGGGCTGCGGCTATACCGTCGGCTGCGATAACGAGGAGCAGGCGATATAGAGCGGCTTCTTCTTCTATACCTAAGAATACATTCGAGTTGTAAATCAAGGACTAATTTTATTGAAGGACAAATGCACTTCTCTATTCATAAGACTTCTAGATGCAAATAATAAGTATAAGCGAATGTAGTATAGAGGATAAGTAACTACTAAGTACCTTGGAGGTGTTCTTCCTCTTAATGGACTTCTATACCGTCTTGGTGAAAACCTTCTGTGACTTCGAAATCTACAGAGAAGACGTTATGAAAAAATAAGTCAGCATGCGTGTGTACAGGGAAAAAAAAAGCACGAGTTGAATTGGGTGAGGGCTATCAACCTGTCACGGTCACTCCTATCACTAAAGCGATAAGGAGATCGATCAGGAGATGGACTGGTTCTGTATCTACGGGCGTATGAGTATCTCTGACTAAATCCTCTCCCTCTCCTAATGCGCCCATCAGGAGAAGCACTTCTTGACAAACTTCTTCTGCGATCACGAGGAGATCTAGGCCGTGAACTCCTTCTCCTTACCGGAGCTGGACTTCTGCTAATTCTTCTTCTTCCTCTTACAGGACTCCTGCTGATACTTCTCCTGGATGATCGAATCGGACTCCTGCTGATACTTCTCCTGGGTGATCGAATTGGACTCCTGCTAATACTTCTCCTGGGTGATCGAGCTGGACTCCTACTGATACTCCTGGGTGATCGAGCTGGACTCCTGCTGATACTTCTCCTGGGTGATCCTACTGGACTCCCGCTCACTGATCTCCTAGGTGATCGAATGGGACTCTGGCTCAGGCTTCTTCTAGATAATGGAACGGGACTACGGCTAAGGCTTCTTCTAGATAATTGAATGGGACTCCGGCTCAGGCTTCTTTTAGAAGATCGAGCTGGAGTTCTGCTAGGTGATCTTCTTGATGACCTTCTTAGTGAACCCCTCCCAAGGCTTCCACGAGATGCAGATCTTACAGGGCTCCTGCTAGGACTTCTGGCAATCCTACCTCTCACTGGACTTCTGCTTATAACCCTTTTAGAACTCCTTAATGGACTTCTGCTTTTATTCCTTGGAGGACTTCTACTAATATCTCTTCCCCTTTTCATCCGCACTGGACTTCTACTAACACTTTTGGTCGGGCTCCTCCTAGCATGCCTCCCTTTCTTCTCACTCCCTGGGCTTTCTCTTCCACTGTTTGTCAAATTCTTCACTTGTCGGCTACCTTTAGCAGGACTCCTGCCCACATTCCGTCTAGGACTTAAACTTGGGCTCTTACTCTGACTCCTCTGAGGACTTATACTCTTACTCGCTGTCCTCTTAGGACTCAAGCTTCGACTCCTGCACATCAACTTCTAATAAGAATTCATACGGAATCAGAGAAATATAACCCATGAACTGAGGTGTATAGAGATTGGAAACTATACCTAGATTTGCTAGAATGATCGTCGACAATATCAGGTTGCCTATCAGAAATCTGCTCTGAGGCATCATCTGAAATTCCATTACTTCTCTGGCCTCTATTTTCTGAGGGTGCTTCACCATTATTCTTAACAAGTACATCTAGTCCCTCCCTTTTCTCCATGTGAAGTGATTTAGCTTCTTTTACACCTGATTGAATATTGCCGTCACAAAAAGAATGCTAAGTGTGTTCAGCAAACAATTTGAAGACATATAAGCAACGCAATGCTAATCGAAGAGACGATTAATACTGAAGATTGTTACAAACAAATGGCACCCAAAAGCAATATATCCCATCAATTACTCAGAGGACAGACCATTGGAAAAGAACAAAAACAAATCAGAGAAATTACAAACAGAAGCCAAAAGTCTGAGTTTTAGTGATACCTGATCTACGAGAGACTCTAGGCTTCCTCTTTTTTGCTCCAATGTCAACATTGGCATCACTATATATTGTTTCACTTTCACTGTCACTTTCTTCACCTGTAAGACTGTCTGGGGACCTGAAAAGTCAGAACACAAGTGAATAACTTTGATGCACAACTAGTCATTACTAGTTCCTTTATCACATGCTCCTCAGAACAGAGAAGACTTACTGGGCCAAACTATTGTTAGGATGCCTAGCAATTTATTAGTTCAGATAGAGACGATATCAATTAAGCTTAAATCCATATAACATAATGGATTTCACGAAACAGAAGTAAACAAGAGCAATAAAACGTAGGTTTCTCCTAGGTAGCAACCAGAAATGACATGGCAACTATTGTCATAAACAAGAGACGAGTACAAGACTACCCAACCTTTTTGATTTGCGTTTCGATCTCTTATCATGCATCTTCCGCTTTTTCTCATGACGTTTATCCCTTCGTTTAGACCGCCTGTGGTTATCTTTCTTTGAACTTCTTTTTCTCTTCTTCCGTCTTTCACAGCTCGAGGAACTAAGGTCAGAAGATGAAGACAAATCTGAATCCGACTCACTATCAGACTCTGAGAAATCCGTCTCAAAATCTGAAGAGCTTTCAGACTCAGATAAAGAGTGTCTTCGTCTCTTCTTTCTTCTCTCTCTCGAAGATTTTCTGTGCTTACCGCCTTTGCGACCACTAACACTATTCTTCTTCTTGTCTGCATGGAGAAATCATTCAATGATGTGGATTAGCTACGATTGCGAAATCATGACTTATGTAACAGTAACCAATAGTAGAATCTTTGTACCTCCAGAATATTCTCCACAACGGATTATCTTTACGCTGACAGTAGGTTTACCTTCCTCATCACCCACACATTCAATTTTTTTTAGTATCTCTTTTCCTTGAATAAGCTTTCCGAAAACAACATTCTTTCTGATGAAACAACAAAACAGTCAGATAACGCAATGCCCAAAGGAAACCCCACAATTGCTGAAATGATGGATTTAATATTTAGTTATTTCAACGATCTTAATAATTACGCAAAGTAGCATTGAATAGGAAACCTGTCAAGCTGCTGATTTGCCCTGAAAGTAATATGAAAATGTGATCCCAACTTGTCTCGTTCAGCAACAGCCATCGATAAAAGTCCAGGTTCCTCATGCCTTAGTTTTGGTGACTCATCTGGTTACAATAAAATTTGCTTTAGCCGCTCAATGCCATAATTCAAAGGAACAGTTACAAACTACCAGCTCAGCAAAAAGACATACCCCAAATATTTTATAAAGCATGCCTCTAAAATGAATTATCGTTTGTTCATACAATGTAGGCCATGAACAATAATTATAAACGATAGATATCACAGACACAATTATCGACTTTCCAGCATCTAATATTTTGCGGAGGTAAATGAAAAGAGATAGCATATAAAAAACGCAATAGTAAACCAACCTGGAAATTTTCCAGCATATATGCTTTCCCCGGCAGTACCTGGAAAGTAGATGAGGTATACAACATTGTTTAGAAGATAATGAATTTTGTGATGATGACTTCATAATCTATAGGGCGTTGTCAAATGCATTCCATGCACCCAGTAGATAATCACACTAGAATGCTATTTTCAGCTATACATTAGTTACACATGAAGTTTAGGTTGTTAATTATAGTATATAATCCTAAAACTGTGTCCCGCTGATGTTATGAGGTGACAAAAGACAGGATTTAATAAATGTAACTGATAGCTTTACTTAATAATTTCAGGTCAGAAGCTATTGAAAAGTAAATGTACATACCATCTCGATTCACAAAGTCTCCAGCCTGAAAAAAAAGTCCAAAGATGTTGTAAGACCAGTAGCAACCATGAATTCATTTGTACATAAAGTGTAATCTTTGCATGAGAAGGCCTAACTTTTGAACATAAACAACTAATAGTACAACCTTAAAACTATATCACATGAAAAGCAGGTGTGGCGATCAGACCTGTATCCTACAGCATAAAGAACAGCAACGGACTAAAAGACAAGCATCCAACCAATGTTGAAAAAAAGACAAAAATATAAATCTGAAACATCATATCAATAATTACAAGATGCAGAAACAAACCTGTGCTGAGGAACCTCTCAGTATTCTATGGAAGAAGGAACCTTTGTAGTGCAGAGGTTTCCCACTTTTGGGTCCAATGCCTTTCTCCCCTATAAAGATTATATAAGGGGAAGTTGATGTTAAGGAAGAAGGCAGTCAACAGTTGATTCTGTATACTGTAAGGAAGCAACAAGCTAGCTGGACAGAAAACAAACCTGTGCATAGTGCACGGAAATTCTCTGATGTTCTGGGAGCCACTTCAGGATAAAGCTAAGAAACATAGTTCACATATTCAGCAATTTTGCTGATCAGGAAAGATACAAGAAAAAGAACATTGACATAGCCAAACACCGTGGTACCTCAAAAACCATAGTCTCAGCTGGATCTCCATCAATGGATACATCCATATAAACCTGCGGATTCTTCTTTTTTGCCATGTTTTAGAATGTAGCTCAACTTAAACCAAGTTATGACCTGTTTTAAAACAGAAAATACATAGAAAACACTAAAGTCACTCAGACTATTAAAATGTCATTAAAAATACCGTTAAACCAACATCACACTAGCTGGAGCAAACCAGCAAACCAACTCTACAGTGAGTGACAACTAACATGAAAGTTATAAGAACTTCTAGGACCTTCTTAAAAACAATGGCGATGTAAAGATGAGATTCATGAGTTGAAAGATGTACTACAGAGTCAAATAGCATGAACTGAGATAAATCCATGCCCAAAAGCTACTCAAAACTAATACAGACATTGACATTTCAAGACACCGAAGCTCCGATACTTTCAGGCCATCAAATACACTAAAAACGATCATCTGAGTGAAGAAATATGCAAATTATACAGAAATCACCTCACGTATTAGAGATACAGATACTTCAACATCCAAAATTCCAACCAAAAAAAAACTGAAAATCGAAGATATTCGAAGAGCAAGATGATTCAGAGCGAAGATCGTAAGGGTTTTACCTGTATATTCGCACGGAGAGCCACAGGATTAGAATGACTGAGCTGAAGGAAAAACCTAGCGGATGCTTTAAAAACAACAAACACCAGGTTCTCCGTATTGCCCTCTAACTCAATCGTTATTTACAAGTTTACCCTCTAAAACTCTCTTTCTCTGTCACGTCAGTTATCACCGTTTCCCACAGAAGCTAAAACCTCTCTGCTTCGCCGATATTAATCCAGTCGTAGTTATATTAGAATCTGACTCGTTTACGTCTCATGACCCTTCTTGGCTATCTACATTGTAATCGCTCTAAATCATTAGCTCTTCGAAGATTTTACTCTCCTAGAATTGCTCAGAAGTTGTTCGATGGAAGTTCCCAAAGAAATGCGACAACGTATATTAACCATTCAATCAGTGAATCCTTACGGAGAAACTCTCCGAAACAAGCCCTTGCGATCTTCAAAGAAAATCTCCAGCTGGGTTTTTGTAATCACAACATAAACGAGATCACTCTTTGTCTTGCGCTTAAAGCATGTCGTGGAGACCTGAAACGCGGTTGCCAAATCCACGGGTTTTCCATAACATCTGGGTTTACTTCCTTTGTCTGTGTTTCAAACGCTGTAATGGGTATGTATCGTAAAGTCGGTCGATTTGACAATGCGTTGTGCATATTTGAGAATCTGATTGACCCTGATGTTGTTTCCTGGAACACTATACTCTCTGGGTTTGATGACAATCAAATTGCTCTGAATTTTGTTGTTAGGATGAAGTCAGCCGGAGTGGTTTTCGACGCATTTACTTATTCCACCGCTCTCAGCTTCTGTGTGGGCTCTGAAGGATTTTGTTTAGGATTGCAGTTGCAATCTACTGTGATGAAATCTGGACTGGAGTCTGATGTTGTTGTTGGAAATTCGTTTATAACAATGTACTCGCGGTTCGGAAGTTTTGGAGGAGCTCGTAGAGTTTTTGATGAAATGCTGGTTAAGGATATGATTTCATGGAACTCTTTACTGTCAGGACTTTCTCAAGGAGGCAATGTTGGGTTTGAAGCGGTGGCTGTTTTTAGGGACATGATGCGAGAAGGTGTAGAGCTTGATCATGTGTCTTTTACTAGTGTGATGACAACTTGTTGCCATGAAACCCACCTGAAGCTGGTCATGCAATTTCATGGTTTATCTATAAAAAGAGGTTTTGAAACACTTGTTGAAGTTGGTAATAATTTGATGTCAAGTTACTCGAAGTGTGGGGTTTTGGAGGCTGTGAAAGTAGTGTTTTGCCAAATGAGTGAGCGGAATGTGATCTCGTGGACAACGATGATTTCCTCGAATAAAGATGATGCTGTGTCCATCTTTCATAAAATGCGTTTAGATGGAGTTTCCCCAAATGAAGTTACATTTGTTGCTTTAATCAACGCTGTCAAGTGCAATGACCAAATCAGTGATGGGCTTAAAACTCACGGGCTATGCATCAAGACTGGTTTTGTTTCGAAACTGTCTGTTGGTAACAGTTTCATCACCATGTATGCCAAGTTTGAGGCTCTGGAAGATGCCAAGAAGGCTTTTGATGAGATCAATGTCCGGGAGATTATATCATGGAATGCAATGATCTCTGGATTTGCACAAAACGGATTCCCACACGAAGCTCTCAAGATGTTCTTATCAGCAGTAGCAGAAACAGTGCCAAATGAATACACTTTCGGAAGTGTCTTGAGTGCAATAGCTTCCGCAGTGGATATTTCTTTGACGCACGGTCAGCGTTGCCATGCTCATATACTGAAATTGGGTTTAAATAGGTGTCCAGTTGTTTCAAGTGCGCTTCTTGATATGTACGCCAAGCGTGGGAGCATAAACGAATCCGAAAAAGTTTTTAACGAGATGGCTGAAAGGAACCAATTTGTTTGGACATCGATAATATCGGCCTATTCAAGCCACGGTGATTTTGAATCCGTGATGAACTACTTCCAAGAGATGATTAAAGAAAACGTAAAACCAGACCTGGTAACTTTCCTCTCTGTGTTAACAGCTTGTAATAGAGAAGGTGTGGTAGATAAAGGCTATGAGATTTTCAACTTGATGACCAAAGAGTACAATCTTGAGCCTTCTCATGAGCATTACTCATGTATGGTTGATATGCTTGGTCGAGCTGGTAGATTAAAAGAAGCAGAGGAGCTTATGAACGAGGTTCCTGGAGGACCAGGAGAGTCAATGTTGCAGAGCATGCTCGGTTCTTGTAGGCTACACGGGGATGTAACAATGGGAGCCAAAATGGCTGAGCTTGCAATGAAGATGAAACCGGAATTTTCAGGTTCATACGTTCAGATGTATAACATCTATGCAGAGAAAGAAGAGTGGGAGAAAGCTGCGGAAGTTAGGAAAACAATGAGGAAGAAAAATGTGAGTAAAGAAGTTGGATTCAGTTGGATTGATGTTAGTGACAGTGAAGGTTCTTTAACAATGCAAGGTTTCTCTTCAGGGGATAAGTCTCACTTGAAATCTGACGAGATTTATAAAATGGTGCAATTTATTGGATTGGTAATGAATTTGGAAGGGACTATTCAGTGTTTTAAAAGATTGTAGTTATAGAACGATATTAGAAATGTTAAGTATAGATTTAGATGAACTCTCTGAAATGTAACACTCTATGATTATTGATATTGATGGCCGAACAAATAAATTCTGTGTTTTGGTTTTAAGATCATTTTGTAACTTTGTTAGTGAACAAATATTCTTTTTTGGGCAACCATAAATTGTTTTTTCTTTTAATAACATCTTTGAGAATTCTTTTTTTTTTTTTTTTGGTCGAACATCTTTGAGACTTAAGAAGTGGACAATTGGCACACACAGAAAAAAGAAAAAAAAAAATGAAGTGGACAACAAAAAAACAATAGGGTAGGCAACAAATCTAATTGTAAGAATAGTCTTCAATATTCATAACAGAAATAAAATTGTTAGGTTTGAATTTGGTTGATAATATTCCCAAACCAAAGGCTAAAATATAGCAAAAAAAATAAAAGTCAAAATAACTTACAAATTGATATTTTTGGGGCTTTAAAAGTTTATAAATTTTGCTTCTTCTTTTTTTGTTTTCTGTTAAACCAACTAAAAAAGAGAATATGATGGCTTTAAGGTATGAGTTTGGTGTTGGACTCTTACTCACGTCTCTTTACATTTATCAATTTGATTATTGTTATTGCAGATGTACATAAATTAATATTTTTTAGTAACTTGAAAATTATTCTTAAGCAACTTGAAAAGGGAGAGAAGAAGAGAATGTTTACGTCGTCGATAACCTCCTAATGCGGATATTCCTCACACGTTAGCCTTACCTCACTTCACAAGCTAATCTACACGTTCCTTTCAAACTTCATTTAAAAAAAAATATATATTGATCAATAACATATGATCTATAACTCAAAGTCTCAAACGCTAAATCTTATTATGGGATTTGATGGTCTATATTGAATTCAATTTTAAAGAAAATAATATGAAAGTGAACATTAACAAGATAGCTAAAATGCCGAGGACATGTGGTCCAGTGGTAGTGGCCACTTTACAAATTCTCAGGCACTCGGGTTCGAGTTTTTCCAGATGCAAGGAAAAGGAAGAAGTGAGTTTAGAGTTTGGGTTTGAGCTATGAATCAGACCTCGTCGATCCAACTATAATAAGGTTGAAAAAAAAAAAACAAAACTAAGCTAAACTAAAGTGGAAAATGTATTATTTCTTAACTAAAGTGGAAAATGTATTATTTCTTAATTTAATAATTTTAAAATTACAAATCAAATGTTTTTAGTTATCTTTTAACATTTTTTTATATAGTATATATTTTTATTTTCCATATTTTAAAATACATGTGAGTTTAGTTTTATCAAATATAAGTCTCATATTTCATTATAAAAAAGTCTCATATATATATAAAAATACAGCTGATTATATTTGACGAGACTCATAATTTGTAAGATAGGTTATATATACCAAGTCTCAAAGTAGATTATATTTTATAGAACAGAGGACTCTAATGGTGGTTGAAACTTCAAACTAAACCATACACTTTAACGTCTTTTTAAATATAGAAGATATAACTATTACTAATTTACTATCTTTACTTTTCCTTAAAAAATAAAATATAGCTATACTAAATAATTTATTATTTAATTATGTCCGTATTTTAAAAGTCGTATAATAGTTACATTACATATTATTTTTGATTTGGTAGGATTGATTTGCATTTTTTTTAATAAAAGTTGAGGTTAAACTAGATAACGAAAATATTTTTGCATAAGCAACTTATGATAATTAACTAATGAATCTTATATATTAAAACGGGAGACATATTCATTTTAACAGTATTATAAACTTTAGGATAAAAATTAACTTATAGTTCATAACAACCCTTAAAAATAGGTTTGAGATCAGTTTTGTTACAGATATTTATTTAAAAAATATAAATTAATAAAGATTTAATAAAAAAATATTTAAAAAGCTAAGATAAAAAAAATCGGTTACAAATTCGGTTATTGATTCAGTTCCGGTTCTGGTTTAGATTCTATTTTCCGGGTATATAGATTTAGAATACCTTTTTGGTATTCTATCGGGTTCGATTCATCTAATTTGGTATTTCCTTATTTTGATCTAAGACTTATCCAAATATTTTTATTGTTTGGATAGAGTTTGGTCTGGTATAGATCGAGTTCGGGTTCGAGTAATTATATATATAAATTCAAAATTAAAAGAGATTTAATAGAAAAACTCTTAAAAAATTTGTTTTTGATTTGGTTCGGGTTCAAGTTTATGTTTGGTTTTTCAAATACACAGATTAATGATCTATTAAGGCAATTTATCGTGTTCGTTTCGGGTTCAGGTTCTCTAATTCAGATTAATTTTGGTTCAGATTTTGGACCTCTAAAATAACATTCAAAATATCAACATGGGTTTAGGAACCAAATAAACACGGTTAAAAAAATAATCAAATCTCACGCTATAGCGTGGGTATATATCTAGTCTTACATATTAAAGCGGGAGACAATTTCATTTTGACCTATGTTATAAACTTTAGGATAAAATTAACATATAGTTCATAACAACCCTTAAAAATATGAATAAATTAGTTTTGTTATAAATTTTTATACAAAATTCAAAATCAATAAAGATTTGATAGATAAATCTCCGAAAAACTAAAATTTAATATACAAAAAGATCGGATACAAAATCGGTTATTGATTTAGTTACAGTTCGGGTTTGGATTTGGTTTCCGGTACATATATTTAGGACCTACTCTGGTAATTTGTCGAGTTCAGTTCCTCTAATTTGGTATTTTGGTAGGCTGTCCTAAGACTTATTCGGGTATTTTAAATTTTCGAACAGAGTTCGGTTTGATATTGATTGAGTTCAGGGTTGTGTATTTTTATATAAAAATTCAAAATTGAAAAAGATTTAATAGAAAAAATTCTAAAAAGCTAAAATTTGGTTATTGATTTTGTTTTGATTCAAGTTAGGTTAGTTTTTCATATACATAGATTTATGATCTATTTGGGTAATTTGCCGAGCTCAGTTCCTCTATTTGGGGTTGATTTCGGTTTGGGTTTAGGACCTCTAAAACAACATCTTGAAAATAATATTCAAAACATCAACACGAATTTAAAAAAACTAAATGAACCAAAATTTAAAAAAAACAATCAAATCCCATGCTAGCGTGGGTATAATCCTAGTCTTATATATTAAAGCGGGAGACACTTTCATTTAGACTATGTTATAAACTATAAGATAAAATTAATATATGTTTTGTAACAACCCTTAAAAATAAGCTTAAAATGGGCTTTGTTATAGATATTTATTTTTTAAAAAAATCTAAATTAATAAAGATTTAATGAAAAACATTTAAAAAGCTGGAAAAAAAATCGGTTACAAATTCGATTATTGATTCGGTTCCGGTTCTGGTTTAGATTCATTTTTCCTGGTAAATAGATTTAGGATACATTTTGGTATTCTATCGGGTTCGGTTCATCTAATTGGTATTTACTTATTTGAATTTAAGATTTATCCAAATATTTTAATTGTTTGGATAGAGTTTGGTCCGGTATAGATCGAGTTCGAGTTCGAGTATTTATATATAGATTTTCAAAATAAAAAAAAATTAATAGAAAAACTCTAAAAATAATTGTTCTTGATTTGGTTCGAGTTTAGGTTTAGGTTTGATTTTTCAAATACACAAATTTAGGATATATTAAGGTAATTTATCATGTTTCCCTAATCAACGTTCAAAATATCAACATGAATTTATGAACCAAATAATCGCAATTGCAAAAATAATCAAATCTCACGTTACAGCGTGGGTATAATCCTAGTTAGTTAATAATGCGCGTGTACACGCTCTTAAGCAAGCGAGTAAAACATATTAATTTACTAATTGAACCGTAGTTAATATGGGCTGTCTCCTAATTGGCTATTTCTGGTTTAAAGATTTTAACTTAAATCCCACGTCACCAAATTAATACAAAATATATAAATTTCTTAACGCTCAATTTCCTTTCATATTTCCATTACCCGAAACCCTAATCCCCAAATTCTCTTCCGATATTTTCGATCACGATCTCTGAAAAATCAAGAGAGTTATTCAACAACTTCGGGCGATCAAGTGCGTTCAAACATTACAGAAGGTAATCTCATGTTCAATTTTTCTCATTTTTGGTTGTTTTGATGTTAATGTTCATCCTTCGATCTATAAGAAAAACAAAATTTGAATGGAGATTATTCGCTGATATTATGGTTCCTTTTTACCTATTGGAAGTTGTTTTGATTTCCCTTCGACGTATTATTCAGATTATTTTGCTATCTGATTTTTTTATTATTGGGAATTATTTGTGAATTTATTCTTGTTGAGTTTGTATTTCCTGTGAATGATCGCGATTATCTTGGTTCTCCCTTCTAGTTTTATGTATCGATCTTTGTTTTCTTATCATGGCTCTGGATTTCTGGATCACTAATAGGTTTTTAGCAGAATTTATTTGCAATCTTTGATTAATTTGTTGAGCTTTGGTCCTAATGGTTACTGTTACGATTGTATCTTTTTGACATTGCTAGGAATTTATGATCTTATGCTTTGGGTATTTGCCAGTCTGAGATATTAGCCTTTTTCTTTTTGATATTAGCGCTCATATATGGAGATTTCCTTTTGCAGGTATTAAGTCGACTGAGTGAGCAATCATGAGATTCAGAAAAGGAAGTAGGGTTGAGGTATTTAGCAACAAAGAGGCACCTTATGGTGCATGGCGATGTGCTGAAATTATCTCGGGTAATGGACATACCTACAATGTCAGATATTACTCTTTCCAACTTGCACACGAGGAGATAGCAATTGAGAAAGTTCCAAGGAAGATAATTAGGCCGTGTCCTCCACAAGTGGATGTTGCGAGATGGGAGGCTGGCGAACTGGTAGAAGTTCTTGATAATTTTTCATGGAAAGCTGCCTCAGTTCGAGAGGAGTTATGCGGTAAGTACTATGTGGTGCGGTTACTTGGGACTCCAGCGGATTTTACATTTCACAAAGTAAACCTCAGGGTCCGACAGTCATGGCAACATGAGAGATGGGTTGCAATTGGAAAGGTAATTTCGTTTAATCTTATTTTATGCTCCAACTGTTTAAAGCTAATGTACTCTTGTTAAGGGTCTTTTTCCTTAATTAAGATCTCCTACTTAGTCATGTGACTCTACACATATGTTATATACTTTATTCCATTTCTTAGTATTTCTGGTATGGTTAGATGTGGCAATCTGGTCTCGTTACAATATTGTTTATTTGAAATAATCCTCAACTAGTGTGCTAATGAGCTTATTTGTTGACTGACTGGCTTGTAATCATTTTTCAGATATCTGGTTCTGTGAAATCATCCACAGTGACTGGATCAGACGTACATCAGAAGCTACAGCCTCATACAAACAACATACTTCTCCACGAGCCTAGTGTTGTATCTGCTAGAATGTTAAAGAGGCCGTCACCATACAACTGGTCTGAATATGCTGAGTCATGCACAGGAAACCCTAAGAAGTTTAAATCATTGGAAAAAGAGGGACAGCAGCGCCGATTTCCTGCCTCCTCCGTGCAAAAGGTAGATGCTGTTGCTTGCCGACCTGAAATTAGAGATGGTAAATCTTACGTGCAAGCTTCCTTGAACAATCAAAAAACCGGATGTTGTCAAATGGTCAGGGTAAGATCAAAAGGGTTTGGTGTGAGTGTTCGTGTAGGAAGCTTAGTTGCGGATAGTGATGCATGCTCAGTTGGTAGTTGTAGTGCTACTAGTTATGATGAGAGTAACATGCCACCTTGTATGCTAGATGGCTCCAGTCAACATGCAGACTCATATAGCAGCGATGCAGAATCTTCTTGTGGCCTCGAGGAAGAACAAAGGCGAAAACATTCATTATCAGGTGATGGAGCAAGAAGGTCCTGTAGGTCTGAACTATATACTTACCGTAATACTTTGGGGGAGTTATTTTCCTCTGGTCCCCTAAGTTGGGAACAAGAAGCATCATTAACTGATCTTCGTCTTTCTCTTAATATATCAGATGATGAACATTTGACGGAGGTAAGAAATTTGATATCTACTGGTACCCGCAGTCAATTTTGTTAGTATCAATCAGAATTCATTCTTTTCTTTTTGATTCTTATGGTCAAGTCTGATCTACTTGTCTTGGCCATACTTCCCTGCAATGTGGAATCAACTGTCATATATGTTCCTTTCCAGATTGGATCTATCTTGAGTGTATAGACAGCAGTATCCAAGTATGTAAGATAACTCAGATTAGAATGAAATTTCGGAGGCCCTTTCCTATTACTTTGTCAGATTTCCCTTAGTTTCTTTAATTGTAATTTGAGGAGGAAGTTAAAGAAAAATTAATGTATCCTTACTCCAAGATGTCATTTTCTTAAGGGCTGTTCATATGGTGCTGTCTTCCATTCTTAAACTATGTACTATCAATTATATAGAATGATTTGATGTTCTTCGTTTTGAGTTACATGTTTGTTGATACTTGACTTCATCTTGTTAGTTGTGACAAGATGAGTCAGTCGTATATCCTTGTCAGTAACAGCGTTATGTTGATTTTTCTTCAGTGCAATATGAAGCCTATATGTCTGATCTATTTAGCGCTACTACCTGTAGCTCTATTAAGTGTGTTGCATAACTGTGTGAGTTTCCTAGTCATTTCTCTGGACATTATTGATTTCCCGCCTGCATTTTACAGGAACATTGTTGCCTTGTTCGGGCGCAGTCCTTTTGCTTCTAGAGGTTTAACTCTGATGCTGGGTTTACAACTTCTCCCTTGTCAATCTGAATGGTGCAATACCATTCCTGTTCTCCCTCAAAAACATAACTGCCTTTTATGTTGTTTCAGTTTTGTTGCTATCTTTATATTGTGGCTTGTTTCAGGTATCCTGGAGTCGGCTTTGTCCACGAGGCCCTAAAGCTGTGCTTTAAGCAGGTTCCTTGACAATACAGTTTGGTTGGTAATATTGCTGATAACATGTGAAGATCGAGTAATATCTCTTTAGACTTAGTAGTTCACTCGTTATATCTAGTGGTGCTCTCTTTGTGGTATAGTGTCTGCTTTGGTTGCTTCATTAGAACTGCATACCATTTTGAAATATAACTAGTTTTCCAATCAATCCACATATAATAATACATACTGTTGTTTCAGTTACATTCTTTCTGGAAATAAGCGTTGTGGAGGTAAGTTTGGAAAGGGATGAATAAGGTTAACATGTGTTCATCTGGAAGAATATATCTGTTCTCATACCATAGTTTTGTCTTTAAAGTGATGTTGATTTCTTATTCTTTTATGTTCTCATGACTTGCTTTCATGAAATTTATCGAGATGCTTGCATTCTTGCTTAGTTTGTCGCTTGTGCATTGTGGAAATTCTCGGAGCTCATTCTTCTGATCTTTCCAGCAAAGCTAATTTGTCTACATGGCATTGTGAAAACCAAAAGCCGAATTCATTTACTGTCACTAAGGTATGGATTCTTTTGTAAGATGTGTTGTAGTTTTCCTTTTTTTTGTCAATCCTGTTGTAGTTTTCCAAGACGAGTAGTTACTTGGTTGTAGGATCAAAACGAGAATTCCAATATTCAATCTGGCAATTACAATAATTACTACCTGGTAATGTTAATCTTGTTGCTCAGAAATGTTACAATGGTCAATACAAAAACTTGCCAGTAAGAAAAAGTATCAAGAGGACACCTTTAGCATAAACGAAAAGTCGACGCAATCCTGTTAACAACTGGCGGTAACAAGAAAACAAGTCATGAACCTGCATTTGATAAACAAATTGTATATTATAATATAGAGGTTTTTACAAAGATACATTTGTACAAATTAATGTTACTCTTAATAAATATCATTGTAAATTTTGCAAATATTCGTTTAGACATGATTTGGATGTATGATTGATTATGACAAAATTTGACAGTTTTCTTCCTTTCAAAACCCAAGGTTACTTCATCAACCGGATAAACTCAAGTTTCACCAAATTTTAAAGACAGATTTAGTATTGGAGAATAACATTATCATTATATAAATTAATGAACCAAACTTATATAATTAAACTTTATATTCCGACCAAACAAACACATTCGAGCGCCACTGCTCCGACCAAACCACTAGAGTGACCACTTCCTTTTTTTGTCAAATGGGCCGAGAAGCCCAATTTTTGACGAGACGCGAGAAAAGCAGTGTCCTGATTGTCCCGTGGACACAAGCTCAAGGCCTTCGAGCACTGAGAAGTTTAACGTCATCAATCACCGGACCACACAAGCTCGAGAAATCATCGTTTCTCATTGCATAAAACGTACTATAGAACATAATCCTAGTTCGATTCGAAACAGCGACGAATTTCAATGCACTTCGCTTGAATCCTCCTTTTCCTTTCGATTGATACGGAACCTTAATTGTGTCTTTTCCAGCGAAAGCTTCAACGATCATAGATCCAGCACAAGCGTTGCTTGCATCTCCAACAGCGAATGAGAGAACATATGTTTTTCCTGGGATTGTTCGGACCATTTGTGCAATGGCACTCTCTTTTCCAGCGACGAGTTCGATGGCACGACGACCTTGTGGAACGGAGAAGTGATCGGAGTCGATGTATTTGACGGCTTTAAGAGATTCGACCATCCATCCAGGTAATGGAGAGTGATCGTCGATGGAGTTTGGTGGGATTAGAACTCCGGATGTTGTGTTTGGTAAAACCCATGGTCCTTCTTCGAATCCTCCATTCTTTAGAATGTTCTCTGCAAAAATAAATCTCAACAAATTTTAGATATTTACGCATTTTACTGGGTCGACGGTGTAATTCCATCTCAAAATTTCGATAGAATCACAATTACACCTAAACTTTGACCATCAATTTAATTTCACATAATTTTGAGCACAAAATTCTAATTACACTCGAATTATATTCTTAATTACTAATTACACTCGGTTTATTAAGAATGTTCGGGTGTAATTAGAATTTTGTGCTCAAAATTGTGTGAAATTAAATCGATGGCTGAAGTTTATGTGTAACTGTGGTTATACCAAAGTTTTGAGGTGTAATTAGACACTATTTTACCCACTAATAATTATATTTCTTGAAATTAAACCCAATGTTTACAATAGATATATGTAATACACAAAAAAGAGTTGAAATCGGACCAAAAAAAGTGTCGAAAACTACAACAAAATTCTATTGGTGATTCGGTTTGAAAGAAAAATGAACGGCTGAATAAAAGATTGTTTGAGTATGGATGATTGGAAGTAGCAGTTAGAAAACGTTTTAACCACTTATTTCCAAACATCCTTGATTTCAAGTGAAGCAATCCGTACTACAACCTCGTTTAATGTTACCAAATCAAACCCAATAAAGATTGGAGTTTTTATCTAATTCCCGTCTATTAGTTTGTGGAGAACTACTAGACAATAAATCGTTAGGCTTAAGCTTAATATGTTTAGAAGATTTTAAACTTCTCCAAGTTTACGTCATAAGATCTCAGTCTTAATACATATCACTAGACTACTACTAGGTGATTTATGTCATGATTTTGACCGTAATATATTTCACTGAAACCAAGCCCCTAATTAGCAATAAATCAACTAATTAATGGTTAGGTAATAAGTAACAGAAAAGAGAAAAAGCTCACTATTGGTGGGGCGAGGAGGAAAAAGAGCTCTCATAGCAACACCATCAATGAGTGGACCACAAGCAGGATCTTCCTCAACACCTGGATTATGTATCACTACCTCTGCATAATCACTTTGTGCCTTAAAAGCCCATGAATACAAATCCCAACCAGAACTACTATACACTGTTTGTATCGGCATCACTGCATGATGTGGAGCTACAGAAACGTTTAGCCGTTCGTCTTGAGCACATGTTCGAGCCGCACTAAACGTGATCGAATAGTAAGACCCTTTTGTAACACTAATTTTCTGTTTGATGGAAGCTTCATTGCCTAGACGCACTGCAAATGCACCTTTAGGCACGACCAAGATCATGTCACCTTGTTTATGTCCTGAAGGAATGTACTCAACAAAGCCTGAGAGTTCCCAGTTTGGGATTGCTTTTGTGTTCATCACTTGTGTTCCTTTCATGTCCGAATGTTTTGGACCTAGTTCGAAGTCTCCGTTTGGTAGTAGTCCTGTTTTTTTTTGTCAACCAAATTTCATTAAGTAATAAATTATGGAGACGGGAAGTGTCTAAAAGATAATTACGAGCAAACTCTCTAACAAGAACAAAAAATCAGCTATGCAATTTTTAAAATGCGAGAAATTAGATAAATCGAAAACACCGAGAAAATACTAGTAAATCTCCTAAAATAATATATCAATATGATAAACAAAATTAAATATTTACAGTAATCCCTATATTTTTTAAAACTGTTGCAGTTGGGATGGTGAGAGTAATTTAGTGATGCATTTATTGTAAACTATAGCCAAACGTCATGTGCATCTACAGATCTCTTGCTGCAACAGTCTGTATTCTGTAACACTTAATTCCATTATCTTCTCTCTTACTATTTTTATATTATTTCACAAAGTTTATTCTGTTTTGTTGACTGATTTAAGCATACATAATCATACCCAAAAACGGAAGAACATGATAACAAATCATAAAGAAATAATCATGTTAATGTAACAAAGTAGTAAGTAAATATGCTATGAATCAAACTATACAGATTTGAAAGAAACAAAAAGGGATTTTCTTCAATTAATACTTACGAATTGTGTAGAAATGATAAAGCAAGAGAGACTTACCATCTTTGAAGCAAAAGGCAACGTAGAAGATTGACTGAAGTAGAAGAAGCAATATCACTCTCATCTCTTTCATTTCTTTCTACTATAAAGTTGGAAAAGAGAAGAAGAATGTTAAGTGTGAGTGCAAGAGAACGAGGACGAGTGATCTCTTATATGCAAAGTTGTGCAAGAAAAAGCCCCTAGTCTTGGTTTAAATTACGGGTTTTGCCACAATAGAGTTTGTGTCCGAACAACATTGGTCTCTTTTATTTTCATCGTTCCTTGAAAAAGGGTCACAAGGTTTGACTAAAACAACATTACTCTATTTTGTTTTTGGTTTATAACGAAATTCCTGATCCAATAACAATTTAAAATGCCAAGATTATGGTAACTACTTATTAAAAAATTTCTACTTCATCTTAGATTTAGTTGCTATTAGGAAAACGATAAATATATAAACCAATAGTAATATAATTGGAGGTGCGAAGATGACAAAAGCTGTGGGACAATGTGGTCTCTCACATGCACTTTTCACATTGGTTCTAGCATCGACACCACTTAAAAGTTTCCTCATGTTCTCTATTATCCTATCACATACTCATAACGAATAATCCACTATACAATATAGTATTATTATATTTATATGTAAAGAAGAAGAAAACAATTCAGAATCAACGACTCTGGTGCTTCAAAAGCTTGATCTGTGTGCCAAATCTATATCAAGCTTTGTGCCTCAATCTTTTCCTAGGTTTGGTTGGTGTTTTCTAATCGCTATTGTTTAGAATTTTTCAATCTAAATGTTGTAAGAAAAACTACCAATTTACTAAAGAGTTGGTTTTTGTAATTTTTTATAACAATTTGATCAATAAAATTTAATATACAGTCTAAATTTTATTATAACTAATAAAATGATTATTTAAACTTATTTGTTGAAACATATTATAAAAGTTATCGATTTTTCTCAGTTTGATAATTACATGTTCTACCTAATAGTTTATGCATTTAAAATTTAATTGTTTTTACTGTTGAAAATATAAAGAGTTTAGTAAAAGAGTTTGGCCGTGTTATCAATCGAATTATTGAAAAAATAGATAATTAGAACAGAAATTTTTGTTTTTATAGTGTATATTTGAGATGTTTTATATATTTATATATGGAAAAGACATAGACATACACAATAATGTACGCAAATCTGATCCATAAACATAATTATAGACTGAAATGGTATTAAGAAAATGAAGAATAATAGAATTTTGTCTGTGCAGAGTCAGAACTAATGGATCACTGCAAAAGGGCACCGACTCTCTTTAGCGGTGCTTTAATTGCACAAATTATTGTACTAAAAACATATTGCGTGCGTGAGAATAAATACATACACATGCATTGTGTAAGTATAATTGTATCTCACATTATTTATTTATTTATTTATATACATTGCATTTGTTGCTAACATGCAATAATAGTCTAGAATTAATATTTTTAAGATTCATCAAGGTCTTTACTTTTTATGAGTAGGTGGTTAAACCTAAACATATGATATTGAAGCTTAAAAATCGGTGTCACATGGTCATTTAATTTTTTGGATTGATGTTACTCTCTTGAAGATACAAATTAATCAAAAGAAATATTACTATAAAAACGAATTAGACATGCATGCATGGAAAGTGGACCAACATTTACTAAACGACATTTTGACTATTGTCGTTCTTCATGTGAAACTAGTTTATATTTAGCTTACATAGTAATAGTGGACTTCAAAGCTCTAGCCTCTAACCACATTATTTAATGTGACAGAAGAAATCCAATAAAAAATCTATAATTATGTGGTGATATCAAAGTCTATGATTTGTAAAGCCTACATAGAGACAGGGCCAATTCGGAGTGTTCGAAAGATGGAAGCGAAAGAAAGAAGAAAATGGGATTGCTGCATTTTTATTTAAAAGATTATATTTTTCAAGGAAAAAAAAGCTATAGTTGTAATTTGAACACATGCCTTAATTAATTATTCAATGACATTTACATCACTAAACTAAGTGAAACTATTTTGTAATTTAGGGCTAAAAAATTTCCTTATATATTTGGGGTTTGATGTTGGTGCTTCTGCAGCTTCCTCCACAAACCTAACCAATGATATTTTTGTTATAATGTGGCATCCCTGAGAAGAAGAAGAACAAAGACCAGAGTGTTAGGAAGTTGGTCTAATGGAGTAAAAGAAGGAAGAAGATTGCAGGAGAAAAGGACAAGACAGCCGTCAAAAGGATTTATCTTGTCCTCTGAAATTTCCATAATGATATTTGGCTCGAATATTGGAATGGGACACGTGAAAGACACTTATGTGCCTGTCTTTTATCGATAAATGTCTATTCTATTTTTCTAAAACCTAGTGAATCTATGTTTCTTTTGACATAAGAAAAAGTATTCATGTAAAAAGTAGTACTCCCAGTATATGTTAAAATCTAATGGATCTAAACATTTGTGTTGTGGCTTAAACGAAATTGAGGAAAAGAAAAGGAGGAGAGAGATTAGTAACTAAAGAAAAATTCTGACAATTAATAGTACTTAAAGACACTTGTGTTCCAATCTGAGACTCACATCACATGCTTTCTTCTTTTCTCACTAACTGGCTTTTGGTCTACCCGACGGATTCTTCGAAAGTTAACAAATATACTAATAATGAAGTCTTTAATTCGAATTTTTTTTAATGAAAATTTACTTCCAATTATATCAACTGAGATTAGGACTCTGGTCTTATGTTCAGCATTATCATTATGATAAATTGATAGTTTCTCCCCAATAGTATATAATCGCGTTATAATGTGGGATTTGATTGTTTTTTAAACTGTGTTTATTTAAATTGTTAGACTTGTGTTAATATTTTGGAATATTGTTTTCAAAATGTAGTTTTAGAGGTCCGAAACCAGAACCAAAATTGATCTGAATTAGAGGAAGCAAACCCGATAAAATACCCAAATGGATCCTAAATTTATATACTAAAAACAGAATATGAACCCGAATCAGAACCAAATCAATAACCAAGTTTTAGCTTTTTAAAGTTTTTCTATTAAATCCTTTTTAATTTCTAATTTTCATATAAAAATACTTGAATCTGAACCCGAACATGATTTATACCGAACCTACCATGATCCAAAAAATAAAAATACCCTAATAAGTGTTAAATAAAAAGAATTAAAAAAACTAAATTAGAGTAATCAAACTCGCCAAAATACCAAAATGAATACTAAATCCAAACCCGAATCCAAACCAAATCATATTTGAAGTTAGAAAATAAATAAGACTAATATAAAAAAAATTTCTCCCAAAGCTGAACAATTATATTATCAAAAGAGTTTCACAGAGAGGGATCATGGGATCAACCCAAGATCGATACAGAAAACATAGGTTTGGAATTGATGTTCTTTTTCGAATTAAGGAATATTATAACGTATAATGTATACGTAAGACTAAAATACAAAGTAATGTTCCTTTTAGTGTTTTTATTTAAATAATTATTAATTTTGAATTTTTATATAAAAATATGTCACAAAATTTATTTAAACCTATTTTTAAGGGTAGTTAGAAATTTTAGGTTAAATTTATCTTAAAGTTTATAACACGATCAAAATGAAAGTGTCTTCCGCTTTCATATATAAGATCAAGATTATATACACGCTATAACATGGAATTTGATTGTTTTTTTTAACGTGTGTTTATTTGGTTCTTAGATTCGTGTTGATTTGAATATTATTTTCAAGATATTTTCTAGAGGCAAAAAAACCAATATCAACCCGAATTAGAAGAGGTGAACCCGAATCGAACCGGAAAAAAAAACACCCCAGTGGATTCAAAATTTATATATTTAAAGAATCAAACTCAAATCAGAACCGAAACCTAGTCAAAAACCAAATTTTGAGAGTTTTTATATTAAATCTTTTTAAATTTTGAATTATTATATAAAAATACCCGAACCTGAACCCGAACTTGATCTATACCGAACCAGACTCTATCCGAGAAACAAAAATATTTGAATAAGTTTTCAATCAAATAACCAAAATACTGAATTAGATGAATTAAATCCGACAAAATACCGGAATGTGCCATAAATCTATATACCCGAAAAATCGAATCCAAACCCAAAACGAAAACGAATCAATAATTGAATTTGTAACCGATATTTTTAAAAATTAAATTTTAGCTTTTTAGATTTTTTTTCAATAATTGAGAGTCCATAATTGAAATTCCGTCTATTTAAATTATATTTAATATGCAAAACCTATAATTCAACTAACGATTTCTATATTAAATTATATTAAAGCTTTATTAATTTTGTATTTATATAAAAATTGGAGAATTTCAAAATGCTTTTTTTGACATGTCCTTTTTCAAAACATATTATTTCCTTTGGAAATTGGGAGAGAGAAATAGGCATGAGGGGACACTTTTTTAAAAAATGTATGTCAAAAAAGGCATTTCTTAAAATTCTTCTATAAAAATTTGTAACCAAACAAACTTTAAACCTATTTTTAAGGTTGTTACAAATCATATGTTAATTTTATCCTAAAATTTATAACACTGTCAAAATAAAAGTGTCTCCCGCTTTAATATATAAGACTAGGATTATACCGGCGTTATAACGCGAGATTCGATTGTTTTGATTGGTTTTCTAAATCGCGTTTATTAAGTTTGTTAGATCCGTGTTGATATTTTAAAATATTGTTTTCGAATTGTTGTTTTTTTTCGAACCGAAATCGATATAAATTAGAGAAACCAAACCGACAATATACACAAATAGGTCTTAAATCTATGTATCCGAAGCAGAACCAAAATCAAATCAAGAATCAATTTTTTTTGCTTCTTAGAGTTTTTCAATTACTTTTATAATTTTGAAAGTTTTATATAAAATATTTGATCTAGAGCTCGGTTTATACCGAACTAAATTAGATGAACCGAATCCGACAAAATACCAAAATGTTTCCTAAATATATGTATCTGGAACATTGAATCCAACCCGTACCGAAATCGAATCAATAACCGATATTTTTTAAAATAAATTTTAACTTTTAAAACTTTTTATTTTATTTTAAAATTTTATATAATATATCCGATCTAGAGCTCGGTCTATACCGAACTAAATTAGATGAACCGAATCCGACAAAAATACCAAAATTTTTCCTAAATATATGTATATGGAACATTGAATCCAATCCGTACCGAAACCGAATCAATAACTGATATATTTTTTTATTAAATTTTAACTTTTTAACTTTTTTTATTTGAAATTTTATATAAAATATCTGATCTAGAGCTTGGTCTATTCCGAACTAAATTAGAGGAACCAAAATGTTTCCTAAATATATGTATATGGAACATTGAATCCAACTCGTACCGAAACCGAATCAATAACTGATATATTTTTATTAAATTTAAGTTCTTAAAGTTTTTTCCATTAAATTTTATTAATTTTGAATTTTTGTATTAAAATCGGTAACTTAATTTTAAGCGTTGTTACCAATCTTAGGTTAAATTTTATCATAAAATTTAAAACATAATCTAAATGAATACAAAACAACGTGGGTCTCTATCAAATCGAAATGATTTATATTCAGTCTCTATCAAATCGAAATGATTTATATTCTGTTGATAACATATGATATAGTATATATATGTATACTATTTAAGATATCGGTATTTCATCAGAAATTAATTATTAACAGAGTAGAGAACATAATCAACGCTTTACGAAATAAAAATTGCCAGTTTCAAGCCTCACACTCCACTCCAATTGTTTCATAATGACGTGCCTGATAAACTGTTACTCCCATTAATTCTCACATGAAAATGTCAAATGCAAAAGCGTATAAAGCGACATGGATCGACAGAATTACCAAAGATAGATAAATGATATCATGGAACTTGTATATTTTATTACATAACAACTGATCATAAGATTGAATACCGAAGCACAGCGAGAAGATGAAATCATTGAGACAGACTTAAGATGAATTGTCAATTTTATTCAAGCCAAAAAACACGAAAAATGAACAACATATCCATTTAGGAATATTGTCACAGATTTATGTTTTTCCAAGTAGCAAATAGCTCTGTCCAGAAAGTGAGTACCAAAATATTAATGTAATTTTCATTTGGTAATTTATGCAGGGAAGCAACGTTGACCACAAGAAAAGGAGGAAAAAGAATGCTTATGGGAACGTGCGCTCGTATAGTGGTAGAGCTCCCAAGGCCTCTCTTTCCAGTCTTTCTCTCTCAACCTGCAACAGCACACCATAAAGACATTAATGGCTACGATGATGATGACTATGATGCAATACACTTCATGAATGGACAATAGAAGATCTTGCTTCAAACAATGAAGGACTAGATGTGCATCTCGAAAGTTTAAACATCGTTTCAAGTGGTATGCAACAAACTGATGTCAACGAGCAAGGAGAAATAGAATGATTTTGTGACACTAAATTGCAGTTTGATTCCTACCCATGAGGCAGATAATGATTATTTAAGTAATATAATCAAAAGAGACTTACAAGACCAAGCATCTCCTGAAGATAGCTACGGAATGGAGTCTGCATCGCCTGTACATGAAAAAACAACATCATATAAGAAAGATACAAAATCCAAAAGACTACCTAAACGTTACAATTCATAATAGCTTAACATTGTGAACCAAAGGTATTGGGTATATCAATATTGTTGTGTAATAGTATACAACAATCAAATCACCATTTTACTTTATGAAAAGGAAAAAAAGATGTGACTAGGAAACAACTTTTTATCAATCAATAATAAAACAGAGCAGCGTACACAGAGTATAGCAAGAGACTAGCCTCCAATACGCATAAACTAATTTACATACATCTAATCTCCACCATTGCAAGAATACCAATCTAAGATTACAATCTAATGTTGTTTCAGTGTCAATCCAAATTCACCAGAAAAATCAGTTTCTTCTTATTCTTTTCTATCAGAAGACGAAATTGAATCTAATATTCAGTGCAGGGCTTGTAGCCGAAAAAACGAAATCTATCATTCAATCCCCATATCCTAGATTGCTTCTAGCAAGGTCAATTTCATCGGGAACGAAAAGAATACCTGAAGATCCTTGGGGAGGTACTCGTGCTTCATGGAAAGGTCCATAGCACGCTTAAGACGCTGGTTACGAGCATCAACGACCTCCCTGGGCAATCTGTTCATCGCCTCCTTTATATCCATACTGTAATATTGATCATACAGATCATCGTACCTCAGACCTAATCATTGCAACCAAACAAAGAGAAACACGAAGCAGATTGAGATTCACTCCTAAACCAGATACAGCAGTCTCATTGACAATCAATTCAGATTGAAAGAAAAATTAGGGTTTCCCAAAGAGATCTGACCATATCTTCGAAGCCGAGTCGATACGGATTTCATATGCATACGAGCAAGGAAGTTCTTCTTTGGATCGATGAACGATTTCAAAAACGTCGACATTTTCCTATCTCTCAATCACACAGATTCTGCAACAGCTTTCTCTTGTTGTGCCCAAATGAAACGCAAGCAGATTGGTCTGAGACAGAAACAAGGGCAAATTCTACAACGTATCAAAACGACATCGTGTAACTGGCTTTTTTATTGGGCTGGCCCAATAAAGCCTCTTTCTGTACCTGCCTTCCTATTTATGACAATATTGGGTCACTTTACCTCTAATTTTTTTAATATGGGTCACAACTGGCTGGTCCATTAACCAAATTCCTGCATTTAACGTATAAGTATACTTTGGACTTACCATTACCACTTTGCCTGTAATTTAGTTGCACATAACACTATAAAAACTGGTCTAGTGTTATAGAATATTATAATCTTGATTTTGAAGCATTGATTTATGTTTGGACCATATAAAAATGCATATATATTTCTTTTATGTAGTTTTTACAAGCCAAGTAAATTAGTTTGGCTAAACGCATTCCAATTCCTATTTGCTAAAAGTTTCTAATCAAAATCCATTTAAGCTCATATGTGAATGTCAATGTAGATAGGTAAATTGTATAATGAGGATTAAATTCAATACGTGGAATCAAGTGTAGTTGCTGAATGATAATCTTGTTTATATATTTGGATAGATACACTTAATTAGTTAAACAAATATAATTACATATATCTTTACTCTAGACGAATTGGATTCCGGCTACCATCTTCTAGTAAGAAACAACTAATTACACCACTTGACAGTTGAAAGGAATGTTTTTGTCTGCTTATGATTTAAGGTTATTAAACTAGTTATTAAGTATTGTCTCAAGTTGCAAGTACTATCACTTAGGTTAAAACGTAGTGATTTTAAATATATCTAAAATCTTATGTTCCCACTATATTAACAAAGCATTTCAAATAGTTTCTTCTCTATCTTAAACAATCTTTAATTAAAATTATAAAAAAGTTTTCCTATCCTATCTCGCAAACTTCTCAAAACCACTTCAGATTATGCTTTCTAGTTTTGATTTCGTGTACTTTAAATCACAAAATCGATTTCATAATTCGCAGTATTAAAGAGTTATTTAGGAGTCAAATTTTTATGAATGACATACCCTCACTTTCATGTTATTGTTTGTAATTGAGTAAAGTTAACAACCAAAAAAAGAAAAAAACAAAAAATAAATGGCAAGTAGCGTCTCAAGTTGCAACTATATAACTTAAAGTTAGTAAGTATAGTCCCAAATCTTTTATGTATAATCAACAAATCTTATAGATTAAAACATCACGGTAGAATATTTACAAATATGATATCTTGCGATAAAAAATCTCACAGTACAACTAAGCTATAAGCTTTATAATTGATTAAAGTCTTATTCAACAACTCTCTAATCTTATGTTCCTACTTTCTTAACAAAGAATTTTAAACAGTTTATTGTATAATCTTAAACACTCTTTAATTGAGGTTAGGTTGAAGAGATTATCATGCATGTAAGTACTTGAGTTATTTTATGGTGGGTGGGATTTTGGATCACGACTCATATCCTAATTAGTAATATTTTACCATGAAGTCGTCGTCGTACAGGGAAGATACGAAGAAGATAACATAAATCTAATTTTAATTTCTTGCTAACATCATCCATTATCGTAAAATAGAAAGTAGGTCTAAGGTTTTGTCCCCATGTAGGTTCTTGTGTAGTTCATATTTTTTGTTTATCCAAATAGTTCCCACAACTATGAGTTGTTTTTTGTTTTGTTTCTAAAGACAGCAAGTTTGGCTACATTTTATCTATATGTTGTAAGAAATCATTGGAAATTTCAAACGAATTCACAACAGATTCTTATTTCTCATTATATGAACTAAAAAGACATAACTCGTGTGTCTTCCATCGATATTTATATGACTCTGGTTTGTTAGAAAAACACATCGCATATATGGCAGCTGTTCTTAATAGCAATGAACCAAAACACTACAAAGACGGGGTCTTAATAAAAGAATGGTGTCATGCGATGAAGAACGAAATTGAAGCTCTAGAAAGCAATAACACTTGGAATGTGGTTGATTTACCTCCAGGAAAAACAGTTATTGGAAGTAAATGGGTGTACAAAATAAAGTTCAATTCAGATGGAACTCTTGAGAAGTATAAAGCGAGATTAGTTGCTTTTAGCAATCATTAAACAAAGGGCACAGACTATGACGAAACCTTTGCACCTGTCGCCAAGTTAACAACCGTCTGTTATCTCCTAAGTGTCGCGGCTGCCAAGGATTGGGAAGTACATCAAATGGATGTACATAATACTTTCCTACATGGCGATCTTGATGAAGAAGTTTAAATGAAACTCCTCCTGGTTTTTTATCCTCCAATACGAACAGTGTGTGTTGCTTAAAGAAATCAATCTATGGTCTCAAACAAGCGCCATGATGCTAGTTTCAGAAGCTTTCTACCGCTCTTAAATCACTTGGCTACCAAGACTATTCCATGTTCTCGTTAACGGAAGGTACAACTATATACTGCATGTTCTTGTATACGTTGATAATATTATTGTAGCTGGAAATGATTTGTGCAAGATACAAGAGTTTAAGGACGCTTTGAATAAGTGCTTTCACATAAAAGACTTGGGCAAACTCAAGTATTTTTGGGCATAGAAGTCACGAGAGGACCAGATGGAATATGTTTGTCACAGCGCAAGTATACGCTTGAGATTGTAGCCGAAGCTGGTTTGCTTGCCTCTCGACCAGTTTCTACTCCCGTTGAGATGAATCATAAGCTCGGTTATGCAATTGAGCTACATTGTACACATACTCTCGCAGTTCATGCAAACTCCTCTCACCGAACATTGGAATGCTGCGGTTTGAGTGGTTCGTTATCTCAAGGGTACACCACACCGTGGTATATTGCTACGCTCGGATAGTGATCTCACGATCACGGCTTATTGTGACTCGAACTGGGCTGCTTGCCCACGTACACGTCGGTTGTTATCAGCATATGTTGTGTATCTTGGTGACTCGCCAATATCATGGAAGATAAAGAAACAAGACATAGTTTTGGCATCATCGACTGAAGTCGAATACAGAGCGATGACATACACATTACGAGAAATAAAATGGCTTCGAGAGCTGCTACACACACTCGACTTTGCTCATCCTCATCTGATTACTCTACATTGTGATAGTCAAGCTGCTATACATATTGCTGCAAACCCGATTTTTCATGAGCTCACAAAACACATTGAATCAGATTATCATCAAGTAAGAGATGATGTCATGTCTGGTCTCATACGAACACCACATATCAACACCAAAGACAACCTTGCAGACCTGTTCATAAAGTCTTTACCAGGTGCAACATTTAAAGATTTATTGTCCAAGTTAGGTGTATGATATTTTGTACTACCAACTTGAAGGGCACTATTAAAATATGTAAATATTTGTATGTATATTCTTTAAGGTTTCTATTTAATCTGGCAATGTAAATGTTGTATATATACTTGGCTCATGAATAAGAATACGCATCCTTTTCTCAAATATTTCAATATTGTTTACTTCATACGATTTCTTAAAAGATATTCATTGAGAATTGAGTGTTTTTTTAATAGAATTATTTACCTATGTGAGTCTAAGAATTTATATTTTCTGTCAGTAATTAAATTAATAAGGTCTTATTCATAGGTCAAACTCATCTTTAAATCTCAATAATATCACATGGTAACATATTACTTTTAGAAGTCGAATGCTTACCGAAGACAGGTGGTCCAGTGATATTGGTCACTTTACAAATCTTCAGGCACTCGGGTTCGAGTCTTCCCAGGTGCAAGGAAAAGAAAGAAAAGAGTTTAGAGTTTGGGCTTTGGTTATGGATCGGACCTTGTCGATCCAACTATATTAAGGTTGACAAAAAAAAAAAAAAAGTCTAATGCTTATAGAAAAGATAGCATAAATGGATTTAACTAACTCACCATATACATTTCTCCGAATTAATGTTTTAAAAAACGTAAAATACTTTAAGCTTGTTTGATATATTACTCTCTCTTTGCTAAACCCAAGTTAATTAAGTAAAAGTAATAGTGATTAACACATTATTTTAAGGTATCATAGTTGTATTTAACAACATTAAAATTTTTGATCAGTTTTACAGGATTAGGAATTTTAAAACTTCTGTAGAAATGTTTTTTAATATCCTCTACACTTTTTATGGGCTAATTATGCTAAACTGCTTTCATAGCACATGGTTTTGGCCTGAAAGGCAGTTAATTATTCAGTAATTGCGATTGTCCAACATAATTGATGATACTTTTGATTAATTGGTCTATTTTTTGCCGTCCTATTTTCTTTACTATTGTTATTGTATTAAACTATTTTTATTGTATTTAAATTTAAATTTTGTACCACATTAAATAAATTTTTGTTTTATCATGTTGATAAAGACAAAAGTTCTATTGTTTAACATTTGATTCGTACACTTTTTTCACAAAATTCCAATTCCTAAGTGTTTGATAGCTAGGTTAATATAAATATCACATATAGTATTAAATTTGGATGCTAAATGCAACTTGACATTTTATTATTAGCATAAATAGCACTTTATAGATGATTCGTCTTTATGAAAAAAGCTTAAAGAAATGAAACTTTATCAACACTTTAATGGTCTTTGGTTGGACAATAGATTGATTATGGATTTATATTAGATTAATAATTTCTGTGAAGAAAAACAATAAAGTGACTACAAATTATTTGGATACACTGTTTCAGATTCTTAAATTTAAGATGGGAATATCCCATCAGTTGTAATGTTGGGTGACAATCGAATTTATCAAAAAAACTATTCGGACTTTGATTCCTTCTTATCATACTTTTCCCAAATAAATATTTTAAAGTCATTAATAAATCAGGAATATTATGCAATCTAATCCATAGCTCAAAACTCATTCTCTTAATCTTTCACATGCGGTGAGGAAAAATCGAACCTCTAATACCAAAATCATTAGTTGAATCATCTGATAAGAGTTCGGCATGAAATACCATTTTTATTTGCAACTTTTCAAAAACATCATCAAGCATTTATATTTTATTTTTTTATCAACATTTTTATACTAAAAAAATAGGTTTGTTACCAGCAAAAAAAAACAGAGTTCACATAAGTGATTACAATCCAAAATATCAGTTTTGTAATTTGAAATACGAAAGATTTCAGGAAAAAGAGAAAAGGTTGGAAAAAAAAGGTTGTAAAACAGGAAAATTTCCAAAATAAACTACATATGTTGGTCATTCCTTTGTATTATTCACCATCTTTGAAACTTAGAATTATATGTCGCGAAAACTACTTCCAAATTATATCGTACTAGTCATCTACAAATAAAATATTTGTTTACCTTATATTGGTTAAGGTTGTGGACCTTGTGGTTTTACTTTGGTATAAGATTATTTCCCGAGGGTTATGAACAAAATATTTATTAATGCAAAAGTAAACGCAAATACTACCAATCAATTATTTAGGTGTACAATTAGTATAAGAAGACGTATGCAATAAACCCTTAGTCATCTATGTTGTTGAGATGACGAGAACAATCATTTTATTACAGGACATCGATCATTACATAGCAAATCGTTAGAGAGACACATAGATATATAGTAGCCGTGTTAGAAAAGTTATCGTATGTAGCATATAACTTTCGTGAATCGTGATTGATATTAAACCTAACCATAGATATTATATAGTTGGGTTTCGAGCGATTACCATTTCGAATTTGTTGTCAAATTCACAGTTGATTAATACAATAAACTATAGTTTAATTAGTACCTTTTGTCAAGTGTCCGTGACATATATCCGTAATTAACTATCAAACGATCTTTTTCAAAAGCTTTTATAAATTAACGTTTACACATCACCAATTTTACAAAAGTAATCTTCCATTAACCTTACCTTAATTCTTTTGCGCCTCTTCGGAGTAACACCTAGCCATAGTTCTATCTTTCTATTTATTATGATGATATTACTGATGATGGTGACAAAATGACGATGATATATATATATATATATATAAATATAGTAGTAGATATATATTGTGACCCTTCTAGATAAATTAGATCCTTGAATTAATCAAAATTATCTATTACACTTTTGTTGTCCACATAGACCTTTCGTATCTACTTACCACCTCTCTAAGAAATTTGTAGCCTCGTTTATTTTGTTTTCTTCAAATAATTAATTACAACTACCCACACAAATATGGTTTGCAAAAACAAATATTTTGATTAATTAACTTAATATATAACTACAAAGATATTTGAATAAATTGAACTACTATTGGTACTCAAACACAATTATTGAAAAGTTTTTAGTTTGAAGTGTTGTGTATTGATGTTTTCTAATATGAAACAAAATGTGAATATATTAATGAGTGAATTGGTGTAATATACACAAACAAAATCAAAATATAACAAATGCCTATTAACTTTTTGGTTAAGTACACCCATGGTCCAGTTATGTAAATGATTAAAATGTCCTTCAGAACATGATTTTGATTGGTACCCGGTAACACAAAATATACCAGGTAACACATTTGTTATCTGCGAATATATGTAGTACATGTTAACATATTTATTAGTTGCTACATAAATATAAACCAGATAACAAATATGTTACCCACTAAGTTATATAACAAATGTAATGCGTTGTTTCCGAGTGTGTTACCCGGTAAAACATGTGGGACTTGTCTTTTTGGACCCAATTAGGATATTGATTAATTCAGCCCATTAGACCCAAGAAGTAATTAAACTCTAAGTATATGTGTATATATATACCTAAAGCTGCAGGAGAACCTAAAAAAACCATAAAGAGAGGAAACCCTAGCCACCATCTGACCTGACCATGTGAAAAAGAAAGGAGAAATGGAGGACAAAAACGACTCGAAATTTGGTGTGTGGGTTCCTGACACAATGGTATACGTGTAGCCGAAAGCGGAATTGAATTCGGAGTAATCTTTCAAAAGTTATGGTGATTTTCCCCATGACAAAAATCTGGAGATCGAATCCGCGCGGACTTATATTGAGAAGCAGTTTCTCAGAGAACCACAAGGATCCAGAAAACAATCAACCTATTGTTGGAAAGCCCCGAGATTTTACTTTCCAGATCTGGTGACTGATCTGATTTTCGAGTTAAAACGAATCGGTGAATCAACTTGCAGTCGGACGTGATGTTTCTCATCTATTATCAACCTAGGCTAATATGAGGGTGTGATCTATGGAATTATGATTACATATTTCTTCTTTGATGCTTCATGATCCATTAGGTATAGTGTTAGATGCAATGTTTGATGCCATGTTTGATGATATATTGTTGTGGTTTGATGATAAGTAGTATATGTGATATGTGAAATATATTATATAATGTGATGTATGGAGGTGAAGCAACGGACTGTGGATGTTTGGTGGTCGTGGATCCTGAGATGAAGTGGCAGACCGTGGACGTTCGGTGGCTTTGGATTCGAGGCGGACCGTGGATGTTCGGTGGCCTCAAATTGAGTTGAAATATGAAGTAGCGGACCGTGGATGTTCGGTGGCCATGGATTATGTATACGCGGCGGACCGTGGATGTTCGGTGGCCTCAAATAACTTATAAAGTGGATATGTGTATTATGTGATTGTGTTTAATTCTATGCTTATGTTGATTGGCGCTAAAATTAGGAATATGTTGTTGTATTTCGGTGGGCAGAGATTATCTCTTCACTGAGTACTTCGTTGCTCACCCCTTATTTTTTTCTCTCTTTTTCAGGAGTGTTATTAAAGGTTTTAGTTACGAAAGATTTTTCAAAGAGGTGATTTTTGGCAAGACCAAGGAATAACACGCTGTCTCTCAAGGTTGGGAACGAGGTGTTACAAAACATATTGTACCAAATAACATATTTATTATACACCAACATTAGATGTAACAACCACTAATATATTTCTTACACTGATAACATATTCACTACCTGCTAACATATTCAATACCTGCTAATATTTATAGTATCCGCTAACATATTTCTTACCCGTTACCAGGCAACTCATTTAGTGCCCGCTACAACATATGTTACAAGGGTAACTCATTAACGGTATCGGGTAACATAACATGTAAACGGTAAAATTACAAATTAGAAAATACACAAGAACCTACCCGGTAATAAATTGAATATCTCCAGTGTGAACATACTTCTCAAATCTACCATTCTTCTTCTTCCTCCTTTCACGGTTGTCTCTAGATTTTTTTTCTTTGTTTTTTCTTTCTTGTTCTGGGATGAATTGAATTGTTTCACCACCTTAGGTATTTATAAGAAGGATTTGGGAGTTGCAGAGCCAAGATAATTGACAAATTTGAGCTTTAATTTTTAATCACCAACTTGCATAAGTTTCTTAATCGCCTCCATTGATTTCTCATCATCATAAAGCAAGAATTTATTATAGAAAAACAACAGTTTCGATCGATATGTGAAGAGAGACCTTGCATCAAATCCCTTTGACTATAAGAGAAAAGAAGAAGAGAAGATAAAATGAAGAAAGAAATCGTGAGAAAAAAGAGAGGATGAATCGATTTAAATTATTCTCATGATTTAAATTTGTTATCATTTAAATCAAAATTGAAAATTAAAGTAGGGAAAGAAATGCATATGGATGAAGTTGTTATAATTTTTCTCTTTGCAGAGGATGAAGAAGAAGATAGGAAAAGCAAAGAGAAAAAAGAAGGAAAGAAAAAAGGAAAAAAATGTAAAAGAAAAGAAAATGGTAAAATAGACTTAAACAATCTAGAAATTATAGTAGGAGAGATAGTAGATCCGGCTCGCGGAGGAAGCCTGGGAAGCACCAGCTTATGGTCCCAAAATTTTAAAAAAATTTTATGGCCCCAAAATACAAAGTAGTTTCTTTTAGTCTAATAGTGTATGTATCTTTGGAATATTGATTAAGATTTGTGTTTTAATCGCGATTACAACTTTTTATTCTTTTTTTTTATTAGAACAGCTGAACAAATTAATTCGAACAAACTTATAATTAAAATAATAAAACTTGAAAACGTGTTTAGTGAAAACATAATAAAAAAACAAAAAAAATAACTTAATTGACGTTTCTTCTTTCCATTGGTCATTGTTCTTTTTGGCTTGAATAAAATAAAGCAACCCTATTTTTTTTTCTTCGCTTCTAGCCTTCAAAATCTCAGAACCGGTTCTGAAGTAATTACTTAATTAAAATAATTTTTGTGTATATCCACGTAAATTACTTTATATTGTTCTTCAAATTTTAATTATATGTGTTATTTTTGTCATGTTTTAATTTTTGAAAGGGTTTTTTCAAAAATGTTACTTTTTGCAAGTGTTTGTGATGGAGTTGGTACCTTTCAATTTATGAAAAAGTTTTAATCATCTTCATGTCTTTTGCATATATAAAAAACCATCGTAAACATATAATATACAAAAGGACACAACCATGACTTTACAATAATTTTAAAAACAGAAAAATAATTTAATTCACATGATTTCATCTAAATTCATTGAAGTCAGTTGTATATGAGTCAGCACGGAAGTTAAAAAATACACTTGCAATAATTAAAGACAAAAAAAGGGTTATAAAAATATCAATGAAAATCGTAAAATATCTTATACTGCAAACATATATGGAAACTTGGTTGAATAAGTCCATCTTTTTTTTTTTTTTTTTGTCAACAATAAGTCCATCTTATAAAAACAACTTCCAACAAATAAGAAAAAAACACGTTGACAAAACAAAGAAAGAAAAAAACAAAAATTTGCATGATTGCGTAGTTATAATGTGCACATTTTAAATTTACTTTCTGTCAGTCTACTAACAGCAACTAACTCGTTCAAGTGAGCTGGTCTTGACGTTGACACCATGTGACATTTATTTCTGGATATTCCAAGCTTCTCAATATTGCCCATGTTGGAAAAATCAAGGAATATCCTACTAATTTACCGAATCATTCTTCTTTCAATATTATGTGAGCGATCGAGAGAAGCATTTGTTTAGAATATAGAAAGAATATAGAAAACAATCTAACTATGTATAGGAAATCCGATTTGACTCTATTACCACATTTGCTATTTCTTTTATGAATAACTGATGTTTCGGTTTTTATAAAATTATCGATTTTAACTAGTAGAAATTTGCATTATCCTCTACAAAAGAGTGAAATCTTCAACATTAAAAATTGACGCGTCATACTCTTTCACTGTATATCCTCTAAAGAAGATGGAAATATATATATATATATATAAAGTTAAATGTGATCTTTAGTTATGAAGTCACATCATTATCTATTTTAATTAATATTTAAATTTAAAATCTTAAATATAAAATAACTTCCACAAATACAAAATAAATATACATCTTAATTACAAACAAAATTATTAACTCATTTCGTAGATAAAAAATACAAAAAACTTATGTTACAAAAAACATATGTGACAGATTTCATTCCTATATTAAAACGAATATCATAACCCTATAAAACTAAATAATATATAGTGGCTAATTAAAACAAATAAGTTAGTGAATTTTTTTAACTTCAATAAGTTAGTAAATTTTTTTTTCAACAACTAAATTAGATTAACTTATCAACCCAAGAAGGGGGAATATCGATTATAAAAGAGCAAAGACCAGAAAGATTTCTAACTCTTTTAGCTAGCCAATCCACCTTTCTGTTGAGAACTCTGGGAATCTGGTAGAGAGAAAAAGAGGAAAAGTCTTTTGAGTATGTCGAATTCTTCCAAGTATTGAGAGAAGGCTGGCCAATCGTCAGGAGTAGCCACCATTGGACTTCTGGAAACTCTAGTGCCTGATGGGACTCCATAGCCCAAAGTAGCGGTTCAAATTCAATATGAAGAGGGGATAAAAAACGGAAAACACTTTTTGCCCCCATAGACACTTCTCCAATTGAATCTGCAAAACAAAACCAGCCCAAACCTGAAAAGTAATTAGAGTCCTTCTAGGACACGTCTACAAAACAGCGAACACATGTGAAACTTAGGTCACCTACAATAGGCTTTGTTACTGCTTCCCAATACTCGTTTGGCTTCACAATAATAACCTTTTATGCTAATTCTTTGGCCTTCTCTGCTTGAACTTGGATCCACTATTTGGCTTCTGCTTCAGCAGATCGAAGAATATCCCTAGGATCTCTGTCCAAATGACCAAAAACCTTATCATTTCTTGTTTTCCAAATATTCCAAAGAACCCATGAAAAGTAACAAAATTCCTCTAAATATGGTAATTTCCAGAAGAGGTAATCCAAATTAGTATAAACCGATGATCGAGGAAAAACTCATATTTCTGAGGGGATATTTGATAAAGCCCATGTTTGCAGGGCAGGTGGACACTCAAAAAGAGTATGATTAATAGATTCATTTTTTGCTCCACACCGAGAACAACGTGTGTTACATCTAATGCCTCTATTATGTAAACTTTCTCTCACTGCCACACATCCTGATGCAATTTGCCAAATAAAGTGTTTGAGTTTTGGAAGACAATCTATCGTCCACCCATTTACTTGTATATCCCTAATAGTAAGTCCATACCTTACCCCCGCATCCACCTCAGTGGAGGTCTCTACCTTATATCCTGACTTTACTGTATACTTACCGGATTTATTAAAATACCATCCAAAGTAATCCGGTTTTTCCAAATTAGGAAGTCTAATACCCAAAATCAATGGTACATCCTTTGGGTCAACTAATTGCCTTATTAGAGGTATTCTCCATGTACCTGATGAAGAGTCAATCAGTTTATCAACTATAAGATCTGGGTATAACATTGGGTCCTTACCAATGGCGGGCCGAGGGATAATGCATGGGATCCAAGGATCATACCATACAAGAATATCTTTACTAACAAGAGCCTTGACCGAAATAATGCTTCTCCACCCATACGATGGTTAATAAATCCTCGAAGGAAAGGATTAGAATTTCTAAAATATCTTCCCCTAAAGATCTTTGCAAACAAAGATTCAGACTAGTCTAATAACCTCCACAATTGTTTAGCTAGTAAAGCGGAATTGAATTCCTCTGTAGATCTGAATCCTAATCCTCCTGATTTTTCTTTACATAAATATTTCCAATTTTTCCAGTGCATACCTTTTGAATCCTTACTATTCTTCCACCAGAAATCCGTAGTGGCACTGTTTAAAGACATAATCGTCGATTTATGAAGTCTATAACAAGACATAACGTAGGTAGGCAAAGCTGTAAGAACATATTTTATTATAACTTTATTATAAGTTAGTAAATTTAAAATATATATATCATATTTCAAAAAAATTATTTAAATTATTATAAATATAAAAGACTAACAGTTACTATACTTTTAATAGAAAAGAATAATAATCAATGAAATTAAATCTCAAAAAAAATAAAAAAAATACATTATACATGTGTTTAAAAGTATTTGTTGGAACCATTACCAAAACATAAAATAAAACCAGTACTAAAAAAACGCCATAACATGAAGTATAAACAAGAAATACGTTATTCATGTAATTACTCTTAATAATTTATTTGATACACACAATTTTGTTTATAAAGATGTTAAGGTCTCCTCGTATACCCAAGTTAGAAAATAAATTTAATCTTATCTAAAACACAAATTAATTACTAAGAGCAATGATAAATTTGATCCACTACATTATCTTGATTTTATACAAACACTACAAGAAAACATGTTATATTGTGACCAAAATTTTAGTCATTATAATTATAACCAAAAATCTATCAATTTTTGACGAATTAAATATTTGGTCATTATATAATCAAAATATTTTGAACAATCAATATAATATTAAAATTTTAGTCAATATTTTGACCCTTTTTTGACGATAATATGTACGCTACTAGAAAACAATTCAATTTTGACCATGATTATAATCATAAATTGGTCAAAAAATAGTTGTTTTGATTAATTTTTAATCAAAATTGAACGGTCAAAAATCGTTGGTTGAAAATTTATGTTGGTAAAAGTTAATCAAAACAAATGTTTTTTTGACTAATTTATGATTATTATAATTATGGTAAAATTTTGAGTTGTTTTCTAATGGTGAAATATAACTTCTTTATTATTTGATAGCCTAGATGATTGTAGTAGATGCAAGCTAAAAGTCGGTAATGTCTTAATGCATGTTACTATAGGTATTCATGTTATATTCTTAGATAAATTTGTAGGTGTACGTACATATTTTGCATAACTTTGAATATATGAAAAAAAATATTCTGAAAATATATACATCGTGCTAATAGGTTAGAAAAAAAAATTGGTTACAAAGAATAATCGGAGAATCGATTTTTACATCCGCATATCTAACCTAAAATTAGTTCAACCTTTCAGTTTCAGATAAATTCCTTCCTCTTGAGGATTGATTTAGTGGAAGGACAAAGGAGGCCCAATGAAAGTGTACTACTAGAGATAAGACGTTTAGGACAAGAGACACGTGTATGGCTATCCTCCACGTAAGATGTCTTTGTCTGCGTCTGATTATTGGCACGTGGGTCCAAGATCTGAACCATTTTAGCGATTGAAAGGAGTCCTTAGAATATTGTAGACGATAGGTTCAATCAATCATACATAAGTAGTAAACTTTTATCTCAAGTAACAAAACTCCATTTTTCAACACCACTAACGTAAATATTATTAACGTATTTCCTAAAGATGTACCTCTGGATTTTCATGTGATATTGATATAAAAAAATATTCTAATAGTGATTTCAATAACGTGTGTATAGTTGCTACAATATTTTTAAAGGAGATGTAACAAAGGATGTTGTAATAATTTATATAACGTGTGGCTCATTTTTATTTGTTTACAATAATTTTTGAATCGTAGAACTAGTACCAAACATATAACTTTCAACCTCAATCTCTGACCAAATACATTCAATTTTTTAAAAAATACATTACATTTTTAAAAATGTGGTCCAAAATTTTAATAATTATCTAGTAGCCATAAATTTTCTTATGCAAAGTCGGCTTTAATTATTTCGTCATCTAACTTTACGCGTTAACTAGTTTTCAGATAATAATATTTCAAACTTCAAGTTAAAAAAAAGGGGAAATCTAATTGTTAAAATGATAAATAGAGTGTAGTAATTTAAACAAAAAAAAAACAATAATTGTACTAACTTTATTTTTTTTTCTAAAAAAAATAATTGAAACGGCTTTTTTTATAGCATCAAGTATATCCGAATCTGTGGTGCGGAATTCTCGTGATTGGCTATGCTGACATCAGAACTAGCTGTCTTTAAACCATCAGATCTGACTCAGCATCCTATCAAAATTTGACACGTCATCCACTTCCAAACTGAAACAGAGAATCAAAACACTTCTTCGCGGCGCCTTGTATCTGTTTCTCCCAACCTTCAGGTGGGTCCCTATCTCTTTTCTGGGTCCCAATACTTATCCATTGGTCCCACCTTCCTTTCATTTTTCTCACTATATATATCCTCCCATTAAATCCTATTTTTATTCAACTCAAAAACAAAAATTAATTAAGAGAAAACAAAAAGAAAAAAACAATTTTTTTTCTTCTCTCCTTAAACCTATGGATCGGCAAAATTCTGATGACATTATGAAATTTCTCGATGGTATGGCTAGCTCCGACGATGTTTTATTTGGTTTTCTCGATGAAGGAAACCAGTCACCGGAGGATTACTCTGATTCCGGTAACTTCATCGCCGGCGATGAAACCGATGCTGAAAACGACTCCATTTGCAATTCAGAAGAGAACAAAGCATTTTGGCAGGAACACGAACAACTTCTTCAGGTAATAATCGATATTAACTCTAAAATTATGAATGTTTCAGATTAATTATTGTGGGGTCTCATTAGTTTTGTTTTTGGACCAAATCTTAAACGTGTAGGCGACACTGTATAGGACAAGTTCAATTGAGACGAAAATAAGACAAACAACAAAGCAAGCTTTGAAAGAAGTAAGATCAAATGGTTTACAATGTTTCTGCCGTAGACCCGTGACCGGTGGTTGCCGTAGCTGTTTACGCGGCGAAGTATCTCGCCGTCTCCGTGACAATGGTTATGATTGCGTCATCGTTAAATCCAAGTGGAGAAGCTCTCATGAAATCCCTGCAGGTAATAACTTAAACCCATTTTTAAAACCAAAAAAATAAACTTACTATTTTACTCAAATCTTAAAATTATCGATAAAAAATATGATTTCGATTAAGCGTTTGAATGTTACATTTGCTGTTTTTCCCACTCGTGTTCCATGTGTTTGGAAGATTGACTTTGGATTGAGCTTTCTCGATCATCAACTTGTTGACAAAAAAAACGATTTCTGATTTTTTTATATGTGAAATGATGTCATCTGGATTTGGAAGCAAGTTGACATTAATTAATTATAACAGTTTGGACTAAGCTTGATAATCTTATTTTTCTAAATCTTTAGGTGAGCATGAATATTTGGAGATCGTAGACAAATCGAGTTCAAAGAAAGGCGAAATTCGGGTAATTATCGAGCTATGTTTTAGGGCAGAGTTTGAGATGGCTAAAGGTAGTGAAGAGTACAAAGGACTCATCGGAATGTTACCGGAAGTTTACGTCGGAAAAACAGAGAGGCTAAAATCATTGATAAAGATATTGTGTATGGCAGCGAAGAAGTGTATGAAAGATAAGAAGATGCATATGGGACCATGGAGAAAACAAAAGTACATGCAAGCTAAGTGGCTAGGCACGTGTGAGAAGAAAACCATGACGCCGGTTTCAGAGACGGAGGAGGATAGGTTTCCGGAGGCAAAACAGAGAGTTTCTATGATAAATTATGGTCTTTTTGGTGGCGGAATGGACCGTCCGACCGCCGTGGCAGTTGTATGATTATAATTGTGTGATTATAAATATAGACGTACGTATACGGATAAGTTAGTTAGGGTGAAATAAAGAGAAATGAGTTTCGCTTTGAGATTTTGCATGAAGATAATTTTGTGTGTGCCAAGTCAGGGCAATTTCTTGGACTATTATAATATAACAAATAGGTATTTTGGATTAAGATAATTTTCCAATAAAATATCATAAAGTTCTTTTCTCTATTAAAAATTTGACTAAGAAAACCTAATCTATAACCTAAAATCTTCTTATAATCTACCATGGAATGGATTGAATCCCTGATGTTATCATAAAAAGTTAATACAATTCTTATATAATGTAATCGAATGATTCTTGGTCTAATGATTTTAACTAATAAAGAAATTATGAATAGTTTATCTGAGAAAGATAATTTAGTTAAGAATTTTGGGTTATGAGTTAGATATTTTCTATCTAACTGTTAGAAAAAAAAATTGTAGTTAGAGTCGACACGGTTTTGCAAGAATGACTTAAAAACTTTCTTTAGTTGGCAAATGAAAACGTGAATATCTTTAACAAAAGCTAAAATAAACAAACAAGCAAAACGTGAATAAAAAATCACATAAAATACATTGACTGCTGATCGGAGATATTTATACTTATCCCAACACATAAACGAACAATGATATAGAAAATTTTCTGCTCTATCATATATTGAATAATATTGAATTATGCGACTAGTTGGAATAAAAGTGAAAAAAACAATAGTAATTAAAAACATTACACAAATGAAAAACGTAAAGACAACAGCCCAAAGGCCCGCGACAACAAATCCGAGGAAGGAATAAAGACCCACCAACATGAAACTTGTACCCATCCGATAATCCTACTGTAAACCCCAAAACAATCAACATCACAATCATAAGTCAAAAGGTCAAACAATATTGACCAAAACTATTGATCTCAGTTCCAAAACTACTGTATAAATTAACACTAACTTGCTCCTCTCGCAAAAGTTAAAACTCATTAATTTTCGTTGTGTTTTGGATGATTGTAATTTGTATATATACGACGAAAATAGACTATTAATACATAGCCATTGAGTCAAACTTTTCTGCATTGATATCAAAGAGAAAATGTTAAATAGGTATAAGCGTTTTGTTCTTGCGCATCTCTTTCACGTTTGTTCTTACACGTTTCGACATGCAATGAGCTTAACGGCTATATATTACTTTCACTCACTTCCTTCAAATTGGTTTTTTCTTCAGATCTTTACCTCTATCAATAACAAATTGATTTTTTTTCTTCTAACTCCGTACTTATATAGGCGTTTTTTTGTACCTGTCAAGATTTTTTAATATATAAAGTTTGTATATGAAATGGATGATACAAATCTACAAACTAATATTAAGTATTCACGAGACAATAAATTTTGTGTACTAAAACAAACTTCTAGAATATGCAATTAATGTATAAAATCGTGATTGTTAAGTTTCCTGTAGATTCGAATATCTCAAAATGAGTATCTTCCAAAAGAATTCTTTGACTGACCTATTCTAGCAAGTCTTCGTTTGGGAGAAGAAATTCATCTCTCATTTATGACTCGAGTAAAAAAAAAATTATTGACAATTATACTTATAACTTCCCAAAATTCAAATATGTATAAAATTAAGATGTTGAAAGCACATAATTCGGTACATGATGAACCGTATTTTATATATTTTCCTTTTGGAAGCTATTATTTACCATTTTTGAAAACGAATATTTTTTTGACAAAAAAAGAAAAGAAAACGAATATATTTATATATGGAACACCAAAATGTTGAAATTAAATAAGAGTAAATTAAGGAAAGAATCGTAAAAAATATTTTAAATTGATTTGACACGTAAAAAAATAAAGCAAAAAATCTACGATATGGAATATATTATTATGCGGCGAATAAGATTTGAAGGAGGGAAATTAGTTGCAGAGGGGTAAAATAATAAATAAATAAAAAAGAAAAAACCTGAAAAGTTTCACACGCACACCAAGTTAGGAGTAACAAATTCGGGCGTAGATCAAAGCTCATATGTGTATAATGCTTCTTCTCTTAACAAAATCACAATAACCGAACGTGTATATAATTAAATCATCGAGAGGTTCTTCAAAACCTAATCAGAGAGTTTAATCGATTTCTATGGAGAGGAAGAAGAGGAGGGTGTGGTTTTGGCCGGAGAAGCATGATGGTGAAGAGATTAGGGAGGTGGAAGATTTGGCGACTGAGCGTAGATCTATAGAAGGTACAATGAGTCATTATAGTTTTAGTAAAGGTCTTCTTCCTCCTTTAGGAGTCGGAGCCACCGCTCGTTCTAGCCGCCATGTTAAGCTTCGCTACTTCGTCGTCTCTCCGTTCGATCCTCGTTACCGGTACGACGGTTTTCGCTAACTGTTTTTGTTTCTTCTCTGTATTGAGATTTTACGATTGATTAGAATCGTTGATGCATGTCTTCTCGGAACTATTTTCACTTCTCTTTTGAAATTCCTGGAGATATTTATATTATATCCTCAAATTGTACTCCACTGAAGTTGATATTGATGTTAATGCTCTTCAAAAACTGTGAAACTATTTTGGAGTTTGGATGAATCTACACTGTTCGATGAATTGCTCGTGTTGAAAGGATATCTATTCCATAATCCCATAGTTTTTAGCTATTGATTGAATAGTGTAAGTATGTTTGCTTCTTTATTAAACTTTATTTTGTAAAAATTCTGCAGAGATCTGTTGTGTTTATCTCTGTTTCCCCTCATCTTTGAATTACATTACCATTATGTAATTATGTCTGTGATATATCACTGATGATGAGTTGCGTAATGTTGATATATTTTCAGAGTGTGGGATTGGTTTCTTATAATTTTGGTGCTCTACACAGCGTGGGCATCACCTTTTGAGTTTGGATTCCTGCGAACACCAAAAGCGCCTCTCAGTATTATAGATAACGTCGTGAACGGATTTTTCGCAGTGGATATCGTTCTAACATTCTTTGTTGCCTTCTTGGACAAGGCAACTTATCTCCTAGTCGATGATCCCAAAAGAATAGCTTGGAAATATGCCTCTACATGGTTGATTTTTGATGTGGTATCTACAGTTCCTTATGAACTGTTTGCCAGCTTATTGCATAATACTATTCAAGGATATGGAATTTTCAGTATGCTACGTCTATGGCGTTTGCGCAGAGTCAGTAAATGTTTTTCCAGGTGAGTTTTAATTTATATATGCGTACAGATTTCAAAAATGCGGTTACTACAAAGGTTCTCTGATATTGATCAGACAAATTATAGGCTCTTCTCTTGTTTGTACTAGTAATTCTTAGTTGCCTTGTATTGAAACTTTCAGATTGGAGAAAGACCGGAGATACAGCTACTTCTGGATTCGTTGCACAAAGCTTCTCCTCGTTAGTAACTATCTGTACACGATTTAACATTAATCAAAATTTTTTACTTTGATGCCAGCTTAAGAGTTAAGACATTGATGATCTTTATGTAGGTTGCTCTCTTTGTGGGTCATTGTGGCGCCTGTTTCTGCTATTCTATTGCTGCACATTATCCAGAACCTTCACAAACATTTATGGCACTTGCGGAAGAAAATTGGAAAGAGAAATCTTTACTTATCCAGTATATCACAGCAATGTATTGGTCCATAACAACCTTCTCAACAACGGGTTATGGTGATATACATGGTAATAATGCAAGTGAGAGGGCCTTCATTCTCTTCTATATGATCTTTAATCTTGGATTGCTAGCTTATATAATTGGTAATATGACCAATTTGGTGGTACATGTTACCAGTCGCACCAGAAACTTTGTAAGTTTTCTGTTTTGCTTTGATTAATTGCTCATTTCTCCTTTCATATGTACAAGTCAGACACACTTACTATTGCTCACCTCTATTGTTTCAGAGAGATACCATCCAAGCCGCCACAGCCTTTGCTCAGAGGAACAATCTTCCAGTGGGATTACAAGAACAGATGGTAGCTCATTTGTCTTTGAGATACAGAACCGATTCAGAAGGCCTACAGCAGCAAGAAATTATCGATTCCCTTCCCAAAGCTATTCGTTCCAGCATATCACATTATCTGTTCTATGAAGTTGTTGACAAAATATATTTGTTCCATGGAGTATCCAATGATCTTCTTTTTCAATTGGTATGTTTGTAATATTCACACTTGCCTGCTTTTCTTTGATGAAAAACACTTGTAACTATCTAACATTACGTAGGTCTCTGAGATGAAGGCCGAGTATTTTCCCCCGAAAGAAGACGTGATTTTGCGAAATGAAGCACCAACAGACTTTTACATAATGGTCACAGGAGCTGTCGTAAGTTGGTTTTGGTTATATACGCTAAAAAACTATACGTGTACTCTTTTTTTCCAGATTAGATGACATTTCTACTATACGGCAGGACATCATTGCACGTGTCAATGGAGTGGAACAGGTAAAATCCGCATTGCTATTCCCCTTTTTAGTCGGTAGTTTCTAAATTGTGAATTTTTGTATCCACTGCAGGTTGTTGGTGAAGCACAGACTGGTCATGTTTTTGGTGAAGTTGGGGTTCTATGTTACAGGCCACAGTTGTTTACTGTTCGTACGAAGCGATTGAGTCAATTGCTTCGTCTGAACCGTACAACATTCTTAAATCTTGTTCAGGCAAATGTTGGAGACGGGGCAATAATCATGAATAATCTTCTTCAGGTTTGTCAAGAGCTACTTATAAATTCATAGTACTGCATAATTTTAGCTGCATTGTTACTTTGGCTCATATGAGATACATTATGGTCTAATGCAGCATCTGCAAGAGTCAGAAGATCCGGTGATGAAAGGCATTTTGGCTGATACAGAACTCATGTTGGCTCAAGGGAAAATGGACTTACCTCTCAGCTTATGTTTTGCAGCAGCCAGAGGAGATGATTTACTATTGCATCAGTTACTAAAACGAGGCTCAAACCCTAATGAAACGGATAAGAACGGTAGAACCGCACTGGTCAGCCCCAAAATCTCTCTATATAAATAAAACAAACTATCATATCCTTCCTGAAGCCAAAACCTTCCAAAATGCTTACTCTCTATGTTTGTGTGCGTGTTAAATATCTTAGCATATAGCGGCATCAAAAGGAAACCAATATTGTGTTGTATTACTTCTCGAGCATGGAGCAGATCCTAACATCAAAGGTATATTTAATGAGTCCACTTCGCCTATGTAATTCGTAATAGTTCAGTAATTGCTAAAATCCTTACGCAGATTCAGAAGGTAATGTACCATTATGGGAAGCAATCATTGGGAGACATGAAGAAATTTCTAAACTCTTATCAGAAAATGGTGCAAGACTAAGCCTTGATACAGTAGGCCATTTCTCTTGCTTAGCTGTTGAACAAAACAGCTTAGATGCACTCAACGACATTCTAAAATACGGCGGAAACATCACACTCCCAGATAGCGACGGATCCACCGCTTTGCACAGAGCAGTCTCAGAAGGAAACATGGAGATTGTAAAATTTTTGTTAGAGCAAGGAGCTGATATGGACAAGCCAGATGTTTATGGTTGGACACCACGTGGTCTTGCTGAGCATCAAGGACACGACGATATCAAGGCTTTGTTTGATGATCAGAGACCAGTGGAGAAGAAACCAAAAGATATTCCCGGTGTACCAGATTTTAAAACATTGATGAAACATTGCAGCGAGCCTGTAATGACTCACCACCTTTCAAGGGAACAAATTCCTCTGGTTAGGGCTGTTTCTCAGAGACGGAAGCTGAGCAATTTCGAGAACTCGCTGTTTGGTATCATGTCGGCTGCAAACACTGGTAAAACTCTTGCTTAATCTATCCTCATATTAGATTGCAATTATTTCAAACACCAATTTTGTCATTTTCAGCTTTTCGATAAAACTTACGAGAAGGAATTTCAGAAAACGCGTTCGTGTAATTTCAAAAAGCACGTTTGAGTCCATTTGTTTATGGCTTTCACGTTTACAATTAACAAAACGTTTATGGTTTGTAATTCTAGAGATTATGGTTTCATTTGGATTATAATGATATAAAATCAGTAATATATTGTTTTGTTTTCGCTGATTAATTAGGTGACGGAGGGGGAACATCTACAAGAAATGAAGGAGTAAGTTCAGTTTATCCGGCGAGAGTTACGATCAGTGTAGAGGCTTCCTCTTTAGGTACTATGGTAAAGCTACCGAACTCACTTGAAGAGTTAATTGAAACTGGTGAGAAGAAGCTTGGATTCGTAGCTACAAAGATTCTGTCCAGAGAAGGAGCTGAAATCGACGACATTGGGCTTATAAGAGATGGTGATTTTCTCCTTCTTCTTAAGGTTTCTTGATGAACACTCAACTTCATTCCAGGGGATGTTTTATATAGAAAATCAATATTATAATCGATTTGCAACCATATTGTATGTAGAGGAATGAACGTGAAGATGCAACTTGCTCACTTGTAGAAGTAATCGGTTACGTGACCGACAATTAATTTCTAACATAAACACGAGAAAAACAACAAAAGAAGCGTAAGTTAAAAAAAATAATTGTGTTGATCAATGATTTTTCACGACATTGAAGAACCGAAATTCTCTCTTTTCAGACTAAAATATTCAATCATCCTGCTTTTATTTCTAACAAACATAACAAAACGTCCTCTTATTGCCCTAATTAAAGGCAGAAATGAATGAATACTCTAGTCTTCTCTGATATTTCGGTTGTTATAGTAAAGAGCAAGCACGGAGTTTATCATTTCATAACAAAAAGTGAACCAATCATGGAGTTTGATGAAGCTGTATCCTCTCATCCTCTCATCTTTATCTGCTTACTTCTTCTGTTTGGCTCTTACCATCTTCTTCTTACCCTTTTAATCTGTGGTTTCTTTGAAGAATCATCATCTTCCCATGAACAAGACTTAGGAGTGTCCACTGTTCTCCGGATATACCTGATTAAATCAGATAAAATGTCAAAAGGTGCAAAAAATAGTTACAGGAATTGATTTCAATAATGTATATATACTTACCACTTGGGATCTGTCTTCTTTGACACTTACGGTTCTATGTTTGAGTTCACCTCTACTAGTTGTAATCTCATCCAGAATCTCTGCATCATAAAACTCGTCTTCACTGTTCGCAACAACGCTAGGCGTCTCTTCACCCTGTTCTCAACAAAGATATGTACATCAGACGACGTAAGCTTTATAACCATGGCATTCAATGAATTAGACCAAATTGATTATTACATTGAAACCGAAGTTGGTGTTTCGTTGTGGTGCACCAACCATCTCTTCATACTCTGAAGAGTCCAAAACTCCGAGATGATTAGGATCAAAAAGCTTTGGGAGGACGTATTGTCTCAAAGCAATGAGGATGAAGAATGGCAATGGGAACAATATTCCTCCAACAGGTATCCATGTTACTCCGTAACATATCAAAAAATATAGAAGCTGGAAGAGTGTAAACTTAACAATCGACTTGTACGGTACTATCTGTATAAATGATGCATGGAAGCCTTCAAGAACTCTGCTCTCACACGCATAAAACAAAAACAAAATCAATCAGAATGTTTTTTCCAAAATGAGGTTGTCATGTAATATAAGAAGAGGTAATTGGTTAAGTACTTGAATCGACGACCAGGAGTGATGAATAGTAACAGAAGTCTTTCCCAGAATTGATTCCCAGGGAGACTATCAATAGCCATGTAAGTGAAGTAACCCCATAGAAGTGAGGTTGGTATCATTTTGAGAACTGGTACTACTAATATCAACAATCCAACTAGGATTGACTGCAAGAGATTGCTCACTCTCTGCTCGTTTACTCTAACGGGCAAATGGTCTTCGATATGTACCTCTGGATCGAACTTCTTCCCCTTTGTGTCTCCCCCTCCATCATCTGCATTCATCACAGCTTCTTTCAAGTTTTCTAGCTCTTTCACCACTGTAGTAGCCTGACAAGTTTCAATTTGATAAGATTGATGAGAAACTAAGTCCTTGGTAGCAAAAGACTAAGAGAATTGAGTAAATTAGTGCCTTAGGGTATGTCTCCATTTCTATAAACACATCTTGCATGCTCCCGTAGATCTCTGAATTGCTTGCTTTTGCCTTCATGCATTCTTTTGCTTTTTGGACCATTTTTTTTCGCATTTGCTGCAATTGATTCTCAAACGTTTCAGACTTTTAAACCAAGTGAAAATTAAAGAGTATTCAATCGGGGATGTTATTTTCCTAACCTGCTTCTTAAGAACTGCAAGACTCTTTGTGTGCATAGGGGATTGTGGAATGACCCCATTCGAAGGAGGAAGTCCAAGTAGGCCACAAATCAATGTCTACAAAAAGTTAGAATTAATTAGTAGCGAAACTAAAAGGTATGAAAGTGCTAACGAACTCAGAAGTTGCAAGCCAACATAATAACCATACCGTGATTGCTAAAACAAATATATCATAGTGATAAGCCGACGGATTTTTGAGGTTAAACTCCTTCTGCTGAGCCATTTGTGCAGATACACAATGATCAAAGAAGTATAGACTTGCAACCATGATTGCTGGTATAAATGCAGCAAGGATGTAAAGAGGCGGGACCTTTCCCATATCCTGCAATTTTGTCCAAAAGAAATGATTTTCCAACACCGTCAATGGTCTTTCTTTGTTGTGAAGTGTCACATTTACAAGGTCGTTAGCAGTAGTACCTTGACGACTGTCCAGTGATACAAGGACTCGGAATCCCAAGGAAGTGGCATTTGTAGCCTCCTTGGAACTCCTTCAGGAAGACTTCTGGGAACTGTGTATGAAAATGCGCTCCACAACACAAGCATGAGGAGGGTTCCATAATCCGCGATAAAACCTCGCATCCACCCTGCAAAGACAAAGCTAGTTATTGTTCAATGATTCCATTAATTTTTATCTAGATAGCCAAAAAGGAAATATTTCACGTACTAAAGCCATATCTCCATGATCTTGCCCTCCTGCTTTTCAGAGAAGTGTAAAGAAGACCGAATGAAAATATGATGGCAAGCAGACCATTAACGTACAGCCATTGGAACTGATTCACTTCCAGTTTTGGATTCTCAGATTTTAAAACAAGAAACTCGCCAACTAGCCCCTGCATTATTAGAAAACAAACACCTCTTAAGTTTTATAAATGTTTAAATAAATGTTACAGGAACTACCCATCAGCACCTTAACAGCCCCCTGGATAAAAAGAACGGTTATAAGCATCCCAAAGAGTTCTCCTGCAATTCTGGTAAACCTAGAAATGATGTTGGCTGCGTTTAACATTGAAAGAAGGACAAGCAAAAGTGATGTCCACACACAGACCCTGGTAAAAGAAACAGAAAACAAAAAGCAAAGAGTTCCTAAGAAAATATAAAGAGCATATAGCAAATACAACAACAAAAAAAAACAAATCAGAAATCTACATACCATCCTGACCAAGCTAAGTAGAGTTCTTGACCCAATTCAGGCCTGTTTTTGCAGAAGCTGTGAAGATACGTATACATTAAAATTGTAGGTTCTGCAACCCCTACTATCAACAGAGGTTGTCCACCAAAGATTGAATGGATAATTCCACAAATGGATGTGGAAACTAATGACTCCGTTATGCCAAGACTTCGATCTAAAGTAACAGCATGAGTTAAGTTCAGACAATTCCTCTTGAAGGAAGCGACAAATCAATAATATACTGATATACTTTTCAATAGCTCACCTGTCTCTCTGCTTAACTGTTCGCCAAATGCAATCACAGGTAGTGCAGAGGCAATGAAAATATACAGAGTTGGAGCCAGTATCCTAAATTTGATAATTAAAATCCTAAAATTCAGGACCAAAAGATTGTATTTGGACGCAAAGTGTTCTTAGAATAAGCATGAACACAACATACCTAACACCAGAATTGAAGGCAGCTAGCCAGTCTTGGTTGTAGCACTTTCTTCTTCCTTTAAAATCGTTAATAATTCCCCCAAAAGGAAATTTAACTTCCTCCATGGCTGACCTTCACGAATCAGCAATACCAATGAAGGCCTGTGAATCGATGCACAAAGCTAAAAATATATGAATGATTCTCTTATTCATGCGCCTACCATAAATAACGCAAACAAAATTGCAAAACAAAATCAGATAGATGATTAATATAAACCTAAGCCAAACGTTCTTCAAAACATTAGAATCCAAACAATTTATCCATCTCTCATAATGAGAACGCAAATCGGAAGCATAGTAAGTTCAATTTTCCGCCGTCAATTCCAAAACGCATAACAATGTCTAACAAAAAACAATACGAACACGAGAAGGTAAATTCTCGTTGTTTTCTCATCGATCATATTGGAATCAAACTTTTCCTTAAATCTAACATAAATCGCACTGATGCAAACTATGAATGGAGGATAGATAAGACAATTGCACCTGAAGGAGAAGAAGAAAGCGAAACACGGCCGTGACCGCCGTCGTAATAATCACGGCGGACGAAAAAATCGACTAAACGTGAGAAGATCCAATTCCCGTGAGATACGGTGGGAGAGAGAACGACGGCAGATAAACTCTCTTATGGGATCTCTCTTTCCTTGAGAGAAAAAGAGAGAGACGGAGAAAGATTTTTCTAAAGGGCAATCAAAAAATTGCATGAGACTTAAAAAAAGAGATTGGGTGAGATTAACCCGCCACATCCAGCGAAATAGCTGCTCTTGACGCTAAAACAAATTTCAAAATAAAAAAAATAAAAAATATATTTTTTAATTTATACAATTTATTTTTTATGAGAAATATATAGAAGAAACGAACAATATAAAATTAATAAATTCGCTATTATTTTGACTATGTAGTAACAGAACTAGACCGCAAAAGGTTATTCCACAGAGAAAATAATAATTTATTTTGAATATAGTTAACACTTTTTGGACTTTATCTCGATTCAAATGTAGAGTTGAAACTTGGGTTACAAGCAAGCAACCCTAAAAGTCAGAATGTGAATAGTAAGGTACAACAAGACTACAATAGCATATCTGTTGATAGTTTAAACTCCAGGAATAGGAAAACGAGTGGTGAAGGATTCGACTCTACTCTTAAGACTCTCCACTCTCTCTTTCAGTGGGAAGTCAGGAGAAGTCACGAACTTGTTGAACTCATGAAGCTTTGTTCCCGTCACAGCCTTTTTGGCTTCGATTGTTATCTCCACACCTTCCTTTATGAAGTCAGCGACTGTTACAAAGTCTTCCTCTGAGAGTCCCCTTGTCGTCATTGCAGGTGTTCCTATTCTTATTCCACCTGGAACTAACGCACTTTTGTCCCCTGTTTCACATTTCACAAACAGTCTCAGTTACTCATCTTTTCAAATGGGCAAAGGCAAACACAGAATAAAGGCAGAAACTCACCAGGGACAGAGTTCTTATTGAGAGTAATAGATGCCATGTCTAAGATTTTCTCAACACGAGCACCATCCATGCCCTAACCACAGCAAAATTACAGAATGATTTCTCTGGTTTAAGTTGATTGTTTGGGTAAATTAATGGAGGTTGTAAGAACTTACCATTGGTCTAAGATCGACTAGAACAAGGTGATTGTCGCTGCCGCCAGAAACAAGCTTAAAACCTTGTTCAACCAATCGATTAGCTAGGGATCTACAGTTAGACACAACCTAAACGTGCAAAGGAAGATTGTTATACGTTAACTACAAAGTTTATCCGCTATAGAAGAACTCAATGGTCAAGTGAAAGAATGAGTACTCTTTTCTGGTAAGCCTTGAATTCCGGTGATTGTGCATGTTTCAAGCAGACTGCTAAACCTCCAATTGTGTGGTTATGAGGACCACCCTAGAAATATACAACAAACAGACAGATTCTAATCACGTCAAAGGAAAAATCATCTAAGAGAAATTAGAAGCAATGGTAAATAGCTCAACCTGCAAACCAGGGAAGACAGCATTGTTTATGGCAGATTCAAGTTCAACACCATTAACAGGATCCTTCCTGAAGAAGATCATGCCACCTCTTGGACCTCTCAAAGACTAGTAAGGAAATTTATATTTAGGAACTCATATTTTTCTAAATACAATTGGAAATTATGTTTTGATTCTAGAACACACATACCTTGTGAGTGGTTGTCGTAACAATATCACAATACTCGAAAGGGTCAGCAACCACAGAAGCAGCCACAAGCCCGCTGATGTGAGCCATATCCATCATCAGAAAAGCACCAACTGAGTCTGCGATCTTTCAGAAATGCAAACAAGTTGTCAGTAAATATCAGATGCTACCAAAAGCCAGAATTAGATAAAAACATGAAAGGTATTTTCAAAGATCAGGTCGTATTTCTACCTTCCTCATGCGAGGGTAGTCAAAATCTCGGCTGTATGCACTAGCACCTGCGATAATAAGCTTTGGTCTGAAGAGTGCAGCAGTTTTCTCGAGCATATCATAGTCAACAAGGCCTGTTCAAATACTTGGATATCAGAAAAAAGCCTCATACAAAAGTAGTTGCAAGATCATGTCACAAGAAAATGCAAGACCTGTGGATTCATCAAGTCGATAAGGCATGGACTCAAAGTATATTGATGTTCCAGATACACGCCTTTTAGCAGTCATGAACCCATGTGACAGATGACCACCATGAGGTAAATCCAAACCCTAAATGTATCAAACACGCCATTATATCCTATATCTCAAGCACACAAGAAACGCTGAGGTGACGAGTGCAAAGGCTCTTTACCATGATCCGATCATGAGGACTAAGTATTGCAGTGTAGACAGCAAAATTGGCAGGCGAACCAGACAATGGCTGAACATTAACCCCCCATTTTGTAGAATCTAAGCGGAAGGTTGCCAAAGCTCGATTCTGGCAAAGTGTCTCTAACTGATCAATGTACTCATTGCCACCATAATATCTGTGAGATAGACAACAAAAAAACTATAAAAACTAGCAGCTGAGTAACAAGAAGACTAATGAGGGTAACAAACATTAATCTTATACACTTCATTACCTTTTACCAGGCAGTCCTTCAGAATACTTGTTGGTAAGACATGATCCAACAGTCTCCATAACTGCTCGGGACGTGAAATTCTCAGACGCAATAAGTTCCAAGCTCCTGAACTGTCTATCTTTCTCCTTTGTGACAATCTTTTGGACCTCTGGATCAACTTCACCAAGCCCATAGTCCGCAAAAGGGATTTCCTTGCCTAAATATCAGTCACAGTTAAACAAAATAAATTACAAAAACAACGCATGATGAACATATTAAGAAGAATGCAGATGAAGCATTCTTACTGTTTAACTCGACACTAGGTACCGAGACTGAAGACGCTCTCCTTTCGACAACCAAGCTTCTTTCAAGGAAAGAAGAACTAAAAGGTTTGGCAAAATTGAACTTCAATTGCGGAGAAAATTTGGTCACTGGAGAAATAATTGGGGCAAATACAGATCCTTGAACCCGTACAGGTTGCTGAACAGACCCCATGGAAGTACCTCCACAACAAGCTTGCATTCTCTCTTACTCCTACAATCAAAAAATTCAAATGACACAGAAAATTAGATAGCCAAGTAACTGTATACAGCAATATCTGACCAAAACCCTGACTCCAATTTCAATTTATACGAAGCAAACATTCCCAACAATGAATAAGAGAAGATGTGTTGAAATTGAGCTTGCAGAATCAATGAAATTAAACTAAGAACTCAAGAGAAAAGCCACATTAAGCTATCAGATGCTAAACATAATCAGTATAATACAACGAGCGACTTAATGAAACATGAAGAAGATATCATCAAACGACCAAAACCTATCAGCAAACTCAAAGAAAATAGAAACCGACGTATGTAAACTCCGAGACAGAGAAGCAGTGACACGCAAAATTTCAGCTCCTAAACGCCGAAACCCTACCCATATTGGCTAATTTAGACACAACAGAAGGAAATTCGCATTCAAATACGGATTTTGAAGAAAAAGGAAAAATCTTTTGAAAACTAAAAACCCAGAAGAAGACAAGCGATGAGATGAAAACGCAACACTCACCGGCACGGTAGAAAACCCTTGTAAGCTTTGTAGCTTGAAGAATGGAATCGCGAGGGAGGAACACAAGGGGAAGGAGAAAGAAGATGAAGTGAATGATACTGTTGTGGAGAAGATGAAGTGACGACTCTGTCTAGGGTTTAACCACAAATATACAACAAAAAGCTCCAGGTTCTAGGAACGAGACAGCCACCGAATATAAATACCGGAACGACGTCGTCTGTTTTAATGTTTGGTTTAGAATAAACCGATTCCACTTGGTTAGTACTTAGTACTAGGCATGGATGTCTCGGGTCGGTCTTTTCGGATATGGGTCTTTCGGGTTTATATAAAACCTGTTAGTGTTTTGGTTCCATTTCGGATCTAAATTTAAAAATAAAAAAAACAAAAATTGTCCAAATACTGAAATACGCCAAAACTACCTAAAACATATATAAATACCCAAATATTTAATATATATTTAAATATATTTTTTAACAAAAAAATACTCGTAAAATATTTAAAAAAACTCTAACAATACCTTAAAAATATTATAAATTTGGTTATTCGGGTCATTATGATTCTGTGAAATATGTTAATACGTAGCCGCAAGTGATTACGTGAAATCAATTACGTTAATAAGATTTTGATATACTACTTTTCAAACAAATTTTATATATTCGAATTCTATGTAATATAATTCATATTTAAAATCAAAGAGACAAAGACAACAACATAATTGCGGGAGATCTTTGATTAGTTCACCTTTTTTTTTGGTAAGATTTGATTAGTTCACCTTAACTATAAGCATAACACCTACAAAACAAAAACGAAAAAAAAACTATAAATATAAATAAAGAATCAGACTAAAATCAAGTTTTCGATTCTTTTTATAAAAGAAGTTTTCGGTTTTAGAAAGAGAAGCAACAACAATCATTTACAAAATCTTGTTTTGTTTACATGGGAAACGAAAGAGAATACACTCATCCAAAGTGACTTGTTTAATAGTTTCAAACAATACAAAAAAATTAGTTCTCACCATAGAAAAGAATTGTGAGCTTCATTTAGAGAGATGGGAGAGAGAAACCCAAGGCCAAGAGAAAAAAATAACTTCAAAACTTTAGAACCTTAATTATATAAAATAATATAACATGTTCATTTTTTTCATTTTTATATAATTATAAAGCATTACTACAAAAATACAACATACCCTTTCAATTCCAACATCTAGCTACAATATTCTAAAATCTTTCTATACTCATTTTCCTATAAATAGAAATTATAGAATATATAGTAACAGTATTAGTACTCTCCACACTCCACTCTCTCTCGGTGGGAACTCATAAGAAGTCATGTACTTTGCGAATTCTTAAAGTTTTAACCACATCAAAATTACCGAGTGATTCTCTGATTAAAAGTAGATTGTTTGGATACATTAATGGAATTTGTAAGAATTTACAAATGGTCTAAGATCGACGAGAACAATGTGAATGTCGCTGCCGCCAGAAACTTAAACATGCAAAAAAAAATGTTATACGTTAACTACAAATATTTCCGATACATAAGACCTCAACGATCACGTGACAAGATGAGTACTCTTTCAAGTAACCCTTGAATTTTGGTGATTGTGTATATGGTTATGAGGACCACCTTAGATATATACAACATAGACAAATTCTAATCAGCTCGAAGAAAAATTATCCAAGAGAAATAGAAGCAATGGTGAATAGCTCAACCTGCAAATCATGGAAGACAACATTGTTTAATTATGGTAAATTCAAGATCAACCCCACTAACTATAATAATTTACCAAAATTTTAAAATAAAATGGAAAAATGATTAAACTAAAAATTAATGAAGAAATTTAATTATAATTTAATTTTGATAAATGAGTACTAAACATTGAACAACTATTATTATTAATTATGTATTTACTTTATGGCATTATCACATTTGACTAAAGAATAACACAAATTTAAAACCTTACAACTTCATTAGTATAATATAATTTAACATGTTCATTTTTATATAAAGCATAACTACAAGTTTACTACATTCGTAAAACCAAAAAAAAAAAATTTACTACATTCCTTTCAATTTTACCTCTAGCTACATTATTCTATCATCTATATACTCATTTTCTTATAAATAGTATATCTAATAGCTATTATATATTTACCATTTTCAACTATTAAACTTTTTATTTCAATTGTAAGTAAAAAAGTGAAACTTCCCACTTGATATTTTTAGAAATTTTCAAATATGTGGCCTCAAGGTTATTGCAAATTTTAATTTGGGCTATTGGTTTTTTGTGTCGTTGATGATACATTTCATACTGTTTTTTTGTGTGATATGTAGGTGTCAAAAAACGGTTTCTCAGTATATTTGTTATGAAAGAGAAGTACAATAACGAATAGATCAATCTTTTATCCGACGTCATAGAGTTTGATTGGTAAAGCCTAGAGCATAAGCATTAGAGAGCATAAACATTAAGGGGCATAAGCATTAGGCTTGAAAAGCTGTGAGCTTCATATAATTATCTGATTGGAATAGCATTGAGCATTTTATATCAAAATTCCAAAATAGACATAAACATATGTTTGTCACTTGTGGAGAGTCTCGTGTGTTTATATGAATATTTGTTGGTTACTGGAGAGTAATATGAGTTTTAACATTAGAAATTAGTTGAAGTTCATTATGCTATATATTCTTCAGAGTTTGGATGCTTGCGGCTTTATCATTTAGTGTTTATTTTATGCTTTTAGAGTAACCAGGTGAATTGCAGAAGCAAAGAAGCTTTCGTATCAAACCAAATCTTTTTTTTTCTATTTTTATATTTGCCTTTAAACAAAACTTTCTCTTCTTCATCTTGACTTCCGGGTTTAAAACTCAGATTGTTTCTAGTAGCATTAGATCTCCATCTTCTTCTCTTTGAAGGTGTTCAATGTTAAAAGATTTAAAGGAAACAAAATCACATAGAAAAAAAAACAAAGTCTAATTAGACTAAAGGCAATAGTAACAAATTTATTTGAACTAATTAACTAATATCGAGCTGCCCAAATACTTTCAGCAATATTGTTCCGAATCCCAGACATATACGCATCTCCTGTAGGTTCATAACGAGTACTTTCTGCGTCATATCCGTCATTTGAATTAAAGAGATTCAATGTGTGTTCTTCTATCCTTTCGTACTCTTCAAAATCAATATCAGTAATAGTTTATGCACGTATAAAATTGTGAAGAGCCATGGTTGCTATAACAATCTTGCATTGGGTTTGAAGATCATAACGTGCCTCATTTTTAAGAATTCGCCACTTTGCCTTCCACACACCAAAAGTACGTTCAATGATTGAACGTAACGACGAATGTCGTTTGTTAAATATCTCGCTTGCACAATTAGGTGGCCCTTCACTCCACTGATGTGGATGATATCTTGTTTTTCGATATGGAGCTAAGTAACCCTTCCTATTGGGATATCCAGAATCAACAAGATAAAATTTACCATCAGGAGGTTTCGGAAAGAACATGTCTTCTTGTGCACAATACGTGAGAACTTTTGTATCATGTGCTCTTCCCGGGGTGCCAACATACGCATATATAAACTTCATATCAAAGTTGCAAATAGCAAGAATGTTCATCGATGGAAACTGTTTTCTCACATTCCAATATCTCTCTTTTTAATCACTTCTAACTCGAACCGGCCCATGTGTCCCATCAAGAGCTCCAATGCAGCCACTAAAGAAAAGCCAGAATCTTTTATCGACTGATAACCGATTATTAACTTGTTGACACTCTTCATGTTGAGGCTTTAGAATATCATTTGATAGAAGGAGAACAACATTTAATACTTCCATAAATTTCCTGTTAACTGTCTCTTGACTGCGTTGAAAGTTTTTAGTAATTTGTCTTTGTACCTCATCATGTCCTAGTATTTCTAAAAACATCGCCACAGCCTCTTCTACTGTGCATTCGTGTGACTCTTTAAGGTTATAATCCTTATGCAAAGTATCACATAACCTTCGATATGTTTCTTGATTCATTTGTAAGGTTTCATAACATTCTCTACCGGAACCATTAATCATTTGCATTGTATGACGTATTCTACAACCTTGATCCATTCTCATCAATTGTCTATCACAATATGGATCTTGTTGTTCACTCTCGACCATTAAGCGAACTACAACAACCATATTTCGATTACAAATCATTGTTATCTCCTACAATATTAATAAATTGTAATTAGTTCTCACGTATACATTATATAGTATGCCAACATTGAATTGCATGTAACTTTAATCATGATCCTCACGTAATTTGGACCAAATATTTAAAAAGAAAGCATCTAATTAACCACATTAATCAATTGATCACATAAAAGAGAGCAAAGCATGTGTCAACTCATTAAAAAAAATATGCCAATTTATTAAGAATAATATGACAACTTCTAAAACAATGAAATAACGTAAAATCTCCTACTCAAATAATTCGACCAGAAATTCTAATAATCCAAACACTTAAAATCTCTAAATCCCGTAATTCAACCAATAATTCAAAATACCGCAATCATACTAAAAACTGAAATAGCTTAGTTCTTCTTTTTAGTAACCCTTTCTAAATACTTAATCTTTTGTTGTTCTGTTGGTAAAATCATAAATATCTGACGACGATTCTCGCTTTCAGCAAAAAGTTCAAGAGCTGCCCAATATAACTCGCCATCATGATCAATTGTAGACAGCTTATGCAGTTCTTCAGTGCATACATCACAACTGAATGGGTTCAAACAATCAAATGTTTTCCTTCCTGCTGACCAAAACTTCTCTTGATTTTTTAAGGTACTTGTGATACGATCCCAATGATCTGGGTTAGGTCTTTTGCGTGACGTTCTTACTTTGCTACATCTTTCTTGAGACTTACTAGCAACATGTGATTGTGGAGTTTTTATGCTGTCTTGAAGCCCTTGTGGTGATGATATTTCTTCAACATCTTTTTCTTCAGTTCCGATATTTTGAGGCAATTTACTCGGTCCATCATGGTGCTGCCAACCTTCACTTACTGAAATTGTAACTCTGTTGAATAAATTTTCAAGAAGTGGAATATCACGTAATGGATACTGACGAACTCTTGAAGCTTCTGGACAAGCCTGCAACATTAAAAAAGATCAATTAACTCCCCAAATATGTTGGTATAAGATTATAAAAAAAACATGTATATTGTCACGATGTATTATATTTACCTTAATGAGTTGATCCCACCAGTCATGGCTCATTTGTATTTCTCCAAACTCATTAAAACCCAAACATGTGGTATTTCTTGTGACACGCTTATAAAGATCGTATTGTTTTCTTAGATGTTCTAGACGACTTTTAAATTTCTTCCAAGTGAAGTCCAAATCAAATCGATTCAATAATCCTGCTCGTATATTCTGTCTCGCAATTTCATTAAAACATGTACCTTTCCAATATCCTTTATCTTTTTCACAATTAGGTAACACTAACATCCCAAGACTCATCTCATGGGTCCATGTAAACTTTGTCTAAACCAAAAATTTATATGTAAGCTTTCAAACAATAGAAGAATCAAACAAATAAAATTAAAATATACTTGTACCTTGATAGTTGGTGTTGGTTTTATGTTTTCTTCTTGACATGACATATTTAAGGGAAGTTGAAAAATAACACAAAACAATGCAAATAATAAAAGTTTTAAAAAGCATCGCACACATCAATATATCTAAAATTCCATCAATTTAGTATTAGATCTCAAAGAAGAAGTAAAAGATCCGACACCTTACGTCTCGTTGAAGTGAGAAAGAGATTCTTGTAGACTAAAAGAAGAAGAAGTATACGTTGACTTTGTGTTGCAAATGTCTCGATTTTGTGTTGCATGGTAATTAGAGATAATTTTAGGTTTAGGTTTACAATAATATTTATAGAAAATTAATTGAATTAGTGAGGGTAAAATTGTACTTTTACAAGATTTAATCCTCTAGGCTTAGAAAAAGCTCTATCAAAGAGCATTGGATTATAAGAGCATTTAGAAGGCATTATGCTCTTTTTAATGCTCATGTAAAATACCATGATTGGTGTCTAAAAGAGCATTATGCTCCCTAATGCTTATGCTCTAGGCTTTACCAATCAAACCCATAGTCGGAGGATTAGTCTAGTCAATAATTTTTTTTAATGCTTCAAGTACGGAAACAAAATCATAGAAGAAAATGGATGATAAGTTCATAAAATTGAAATATTTCATTCTATTTTCCTTGATTTTTTGTTTTAGTAATTAGTTATGATTCGTATGTTTTTTTAACTTCAACCATGTTATAAATTTGTGTATGAAACAAATGAAAGTGTTGAAAAGAAAAATTTAATAATAAGAGAATAAAACTTTTTATTTGTCTTATATTTGTCAGCTAAAATTAGTGACATAAGATACTGACACTACTAGAAAACAACTCAACTTTGACCATGATTATAATCATAAATTAGTAAAAAAAAACAGTTGTTTTATTAATTTTTTACCAATATAAATTTTCAACCAACGGTTTTTGACCGTTCAATTTTGATCAAAAATTAATCAAAACAACTGTTTTTTTTACCAATTTATGATTATAATCATGGTCAAAGTTGAGTTGTTTTCTAGTAGTGTATATATTATCGTCAAAAAGTGGTCAAAATATTTTGATAATTGATAACAAGATTTTTCGTCCGGTTTATCAAATCCTTATAGTATATAAGGTTGTTGAACCAAAGCGTGATGTTAGCATTATGGGTGCGGATGACTATCTAGTTCAAGCCAAATCAGCCAAAAAAAGCGGATGGAAGCGATTCTGTCACAATCAACTTAGAATGGAAAACTAAACAAACAGAGAAAACAAGCATAAAAATGACTAAGTAAAATCAAACTAAGCAGAAACACATGAAACTTGAAAATAGAGACTAAGTAAAATGCATAAACAGAGTGAGCAAACAACAGGCATGAATGGCGAGTTGCAGAAATTAAATGAAGATGGGCTTGTGAGGAGAGTGAAGTCAATGAACTAAGCAGAATTATGGGTTGAGATTTCNAAAAAAAAAAAAAAAAAAAATTTTTTGGGTTGTTTTTTTCGTCTAACAACCTAAGCAGGCAAGCAGCGAATCAAGATACTAAGGTAAACAAGCCACTCTCGTGGTCATGAAATCTCAGTTCAGGCGCAATCCTAACCCAACCTCTTGGTGATTACACGCCTGAACTGGCATTAACAAGCCTATCCTACATGACCAACTGACCCTTTGATCATCCAATCTCTTGGGCCAGAATGAATCAATCCTAAACTGAACCTAAGCCAAGCATATTATCAAACACCTCTCGGGCAAAAATAGCCTACGAATCAGATTTTGAGTGATCAAGTCAAAATAAGCATGAAGAACATTCAGTCTAGCACAAGCTATGGAAGTATTCAAACACAAGCATCATAAACCCAGAAAACTGCCCATATCTACTTCATCTCCTCACTAAGCCCTAAGAAATTTACTCAATACTTATAGAATGAAGAACAATAACAAACCCAGAAAACAGAATTAAAGACATAAAGGAAGAAATGAAAACGAGATCTACCAACCTAAAGTGAGATTCAAGCAGAAATCATGAAAACTTGGTAAGAACAGCAAAAACAGCAAAAAACAATAAGAAAAAAGCAGAGAGAAATCTGGGTTTAGCCAAAAGAGGCAAAAACTAGGTTAAAACTTGGATCATGTTTTCAGCTAAAACAAGGGTATTTATAGGGCTTAAAACACGGAAGCCCTAATTTTCAG